>JAYRBW010002897.1:0-34512 GCA_036023295.1 Invenusta paracnida | reverse complement strand
TTATAGTGACTTGGTAGTTGCGTCATCTACTTGCATTATAGTGACTTGGTAGTTGCGTCATCTACTTGCATTATAGTGACTTGGTAGTTGCGTCATCTACTTGCATTATAGTTACTTGGTAGTTGCGTCATCTACTTGCATTAATTCTGTCATTTAGTTAACTGTATGCAATTATATGTTCTACCTGTTATATTAGCGTTATATGTCTCCTTTGATTCACTGCTGTAGCTGACAGAAGCCAATACACATATCTTCTGTTAGCATGTGCAGTCTTATTTCTTTTAAATTCGTTATTCACGTTTAGATTATAAAAATATATTTGTGGAATATTTTCGTATAAGAATATCAAACCTATAGCATCATCTCTCACTATATAAAATAAAAGTTTGTGTTTTTGTATACAATTTTTCTTGTAGAAAATGTTGTTCTTACCTTGAAATATAATAATTATTGTTATTTTTATACTTAGCGCATATATAGACACCCCTAATTTCCGTACAAAGGCAAAACCTCTCAAGTTAATTTTTTGACAAAACCGTTTTTTGGTCGAAATATGTATGTTCTTTACTGCGTTATGCATATACCTTTCAAATTTTATTAATTAATTGTGCTTAATTTTAGTGTAATTAAGGAAACAAACTAACACAAATACTCATGTTTTCATGATTTTCTGATTTACAAAGGCAAAACCACTTAAATCTTTTTGGCTTGTATGATTGGCTAGAAGCAATACTGTTTAGTGTCCAAACCACTCAAGTCTGAATAGATATGAAATATAATAGAAACAAGAAGCTTAATATATGTATATTACCTTCAATACATGCGCTTCTTAATTGAATAAGTATCCGTTTTATACCTAACTAATCCGGTAGGGTAATAATAATACATTTTACATGAATCTTTTGAAATACTGGTAGCAGCCCAGTGATATGTGTATGCTGTACTAATTAGATGTGTACTGGGATTAGATTATATCGTAGTATCGCCAAATATAACACAATATAGGGGTCTTTATCGAGACGTCTTGTATTAGTGTCGGCGAATACATCAAAGCAGATATCACCAGCTCTAAATAAATCTTTAATGATACAACTTATTCATACTTCAGCTCTCATTGTACGAATCAATTATTTAACTAAAATTCCACAAGCATTTAGTTAAACTAAGAAATAACATTAACATATAAAACAATTAAATCATAGATATTTGTCTTACTTAAAATACTGTATATATATTTGTATATATATTGATTAATTTCTATGAATTAAATACAAGAAAGAGTGAATTTTTACCACCATGTCTGTGTTACAAGTCACAATTAGTATAAATCTCGATTGACGCATTATTAAATATCTTAATCAAAAATTAATTAGAGATCTCATGGTTGCTGCAATCGTGATTCATTTTTCGATTTTTATTATAAGAATGAATATTATGCATTTGTCAAGAGGAAATGTATGGTGAAACTGGCCAATAATATTTAGCAGTATTATTGCAAACTGAAATACATTGATACCGACAAAAAATTCGCACAAGAATATGTCATTTTTCTTTTCAAAGAAAATATTAGGTGTTTTGAAATGCATAAAATTGAAATTATGCAAATTGTATAAAAAATGCAAATAAATATATGCAAAATTATATAAATATCGTAAATATTTTGTTATTTAGCAACATAAAATGGTGACATCATTAAATAATAACATCGCAATCATATAGAAGCATATTTTAAAGAGATGTAATGATATATATATGAAGTTATTAATTATTTTATCGCATGTGGTCAAATGTTATTTGATTAATTAAATATTAATTTGTGTGTAATAAAATTTGTATTAATTATAAATTAATAAACTGCAGTGAGTATATGGGCAATTAATACCTAAAATCAGAACTTATAGGTGATTTTGCCTTTGTATAGTCGCTACTAAGCATGGCGATATACGACTTCATATCAATCGCTTAATTAATATTTAAAATATATGCTAACGATTAAACAGCATAATAGCGCATTGTAAACTCTATCTAATGATGTAAAATAATTTCAAACTTTATGCTCTGTATTTTAGAAAAATTAAAATTACCGCTTTTTCGCTCTCCTGAAAAGTTAGATTTTAAGATTTGAGTGGTTTTGCCTTTGTACGGATTATTGGCATCATAACATCGTAGTTGACATTGACATAAAAATTGGCATCGTTGAAGATTACTATAAACCATAGCTCACTAAATATTTCTATAAAGAGTAATTAATCTGAATTTTCATATTATGTATATAATTTCTTACGACTAACGTCAAAACAAAGTCAACGAAAGTCAACAAAGGAAAATAACCTGGATTTGGAAAAATATAAACATGAAAATGGTTGTAATCTTCTAAGCCGTTGAGTAATGAGTACTCGTCATTCATTTGTATGCACCTATTTAATGTATGAAATCTGTTAAAATTATTTGTTCTTGTAAAATAATTAATAATACATCATTTAAGGCGATGTATTCTTGAGAAAACCTTGGAAACAATCAGTCCCTGTATTGCACTTATGTGAAAGACAAGTGCACTTTACAAGATCGGCATTAATCCTCAGTGTATCTATTTAAGAAATATTATCTAATCGACTTACATTTTATAACATTATTTTACTGAATAATCATGCAATTAGATATATTGAGTATGTTTATATGAAAATATTACTAATATTTTAATTAGCTCTATTATCATCACATTTTACTAGAAAGAGTATGAGTAATTGGAAGTATAGCCCATTTAAACAAAACGACTAAAATTGAAGTCAAAATCTATGCATATAAGTCGCTTCAATCAACTTGATTATTCAGAAAATATATAATTCTTGAGACTGTTCTATTAAATGGAGCACACATGGGATTTGTGTGGGAAATTAAGAATAATAATTATAATAATAATATCGCTTTATTTCCTGTATATACAATGGATAATAGTACATAAATATGAAAATTAAATTCTCTTGTAAAATCGTATCCTGGTGAATTAGATTATTTCTTCTCTATAAATACAGCTAAGTTTACATAACACAAACTTTCCCGAATATTGAAGAAACTTGATTGAACGATATTGTTCATTATCTAAAGATAGATAAACCAAGAAGGTCATTCGTTTTCTGAAATTTACAAATAGATCATTTTAATACTCATTAATATCATTTAATATCATTTAATAGCTCCCTCTACAAGAGGAACGTTGAAAACTTCTTTTTGGCATTCTAATAAAACATACCTTTAAAGTATGTAGTACGTAAATCAATCATTACTAAACAATTTAATGAAGCTTCATGTACACAAAGAACTATGTGACAATTTTTGTTTGTGTATGTTGCGTCAAAGAATTCTGTGAAAACTACACATAACTTATTTTTTGTGACTTTTAACGTAATTTATTTTTCATTGTTGTTTTATAGACATTATAATTTTTGATAAATTTCTTTGTAAATATTAATATGCTTGTATTTCATTGTGTATTTTGTTGAAATGAATATATTGTTAGTATGTCTCTAACAAATTAAACAAACTATTAATTTACATTCAACTATTATATGTGTATATTCTGTATTATAATTTTAATCTACTGTCATATAATATATATATATATAGAAAAAAAACTATATTACAATTATCAATATTCTTATTATTATTAATTATTATAAATTATCATTAATTATAATTATATAAAAAATATATTTATGAGAATAATGATAATACTGATATTTATCAGTATTATCATTATTCTCATAAATGTATTTTTATAAAAAAGAACAATAAATTTAATAAAATAATTTATGCATTTTTCTTGAATCTATAATGAGAAAAATAATAAAAAACGATGACAATATTTGATTTGTACTATAAATCTATATTTGTATACTTTTAAAGAGATGTAATGATATTTTACCATTAATTTACATAAATGTGTACTAATTATTATGAGAAAAATATATTAAATATATACCAACTAAAATTATTAAAACATTATTCATATAATAGCACAGGTACTCTTCTCAAATTCAAAAATGAACTGCTGTTATACTTTCAAAAATCTTCCAGCTTTATTAAAAGTAATAATGTGATAATAATTCTATAAAAAAATCCGGATATTTAATGAACGAAGTCCAATTGCCAATTGAAATGATATTATAATTTCCTGACATTTATTTGATTAAATGCTCGAAAAGTTGTAACCATCGACCTGAAAAGCTTCAATTTAAAATCAAATAGAGATTTTTTTCTTTAAAGATGAATATAGTATATACGAATAGTATTAAAAATATAAAATGTTGAACGACTAAGTAAATTATCATGATCGATTAGATTAACAATTTAACCACTACTTGATTTTCACAATTTAGCATATAACGACCAAGGTTGCCACAGTTCCAACATTTTGAAGATTTGGCTCGTTAGAGTAGTATACCTATTAGTTTGGTTAACTTACAAACTTTATGTTGACTGTGTTGTAGTACAGGTGCAATTTGAAACAATGTACAATTATTGTTGTATCGTACATTCTGTGTTGGTTGTAATCAAATAGCTTTCAAGTTTAAATTGAATAATAATTTAGATATTAACAATTTTTAAATATAGGTATCTGACATAGATAAACTAATAACCTTTCAATATATATATTCTGATTTAAATATGTATTTGTTTCTTTTTAGATACAAATGTGCATTTCGAAATAATAAAATGTGCAGAGATTATACTAATTTCAATAAATTTAAATTACTAAAAGGATCAATGGTTTGTCATATTTAGAAAGCTTCCCATTAAAGTCCCTATCTTACACAGCTTTTTTAATCATAACAACTAATAACTTAACAAGGATTATAAGAGATAGATTGTTAAATACGAAAAGTTTGCAATTAAATCAGTAACGATCGTTACCAGAAGCAAAACAAGTTCATCATTATACATAACTATAACTCGGTAAATATTCCTTTACTACTTACAAGTAGTACATATCAATTATTGTATTTTAGTTGAAAATTTTAAAATATGTTAATTGACTTAATATGAGGTAAAAGGATTATCATACAGTAAATAAAGGGTCCTTGATTGTAATGACTTTTTATGAGAATAACTAAATAAATGTAAAAATATTATGAAAATGTAAATGAAGATATGAGAAAATTCAATATATTTAACTATTTAAAACCCTCAAAATACCATTTAATGAAAATTAACTAAATTGACTATTTAAGTAGCAAATGTTTTGTTACATAGTTTAGAATAGCAAAGCATTCATCAAAGTTTATGTACTTCATTTAAAAATAATAATAACAATTTACTATGGCACATTCATGGATCTTTTTGAAACTTGTAGAATCGCAACTTCTCCGATGAAACTCGTTACTCATCTGAGAATGGATGCGTGACATTGTACATGACAACTATATTTATAGCTACACAGTTAATAAACAACACCATATAAAGCTTATTGAAATATATGTTATAACTATGTTTGAGTCGATAAAATATTATATTAATTTAACTATACAAACTGACAAAACGTGTTAAAACCTACCTAAAAAGCTTGTGTATTTAATTTTTTATAACCTCCTATTAAAAAAAGCCACGTTTATAAATGGTTAGATAACTTCAAATTCAACAATTCTAAAAGCGATTTCGAAGTTACTCACTCTGTTAGTTTCTCTAATTCAATTAATGTTCTAACCATTTCTGTGTTTAATTTATTTACAAGCAGCGAAGTTAACTGAAAGTGGGTTTTATTTTTAATTTGCGAAATAAGTCTTAAGTATTAAAATATAAAACTAATGAAAAATTAATACATTTCAAGGATTACTTTAAAGTTAATCTCAAAGTTTCACTTGCAATCTATCCAAACTAAAAATATGAATCCGTTAAATTTTAAAGTTAAGTTGTAACTAAACTTTTTTGCAACAACTTTTCAAAATATAACTATCAGATATGCAATCATAGTGTCACAGTTAACATAATATCTGATACGTCTGTGTTAACTTAAAATAGCAAATTTTTAAATATTTACACAGAAATAAAAATATATTCATATTTATAGATCTATCCTTACGTTAGGCTAGGCTGTAAATTAAGAAATAACCTAACGCAAATAATCGAATAATGTAAATTCGAGGACAACATGATTTGTTTAAGTCTTCTTATTAATGCTTAAACAGAATGAGTACCTAACTCTAAATTTTAGATTAAAATAATCTAGGGCCAGGAAAGAATTTTATAGTTTAGATTTACGTTGTCCACGTGTAAATTTTATCTTTTATGATACCTTTTGACATTCTTAAAGTTTAAATTCTAATTAAATCATTTAAGAATATCTGAATTAATGTATAGAGAAATTTTCAACAAAGGTTAATTATATTATATTATATTACTTGTAAATTCAATTTCATAACTTACATAATTAATCTATTCCCGATGAAACATATTACATAACAAAGTCTAAGAAATCAGAACGAAAGGTATCCAATAAAGCGTGGAATTCTTGTAATAATAAATATAGACAGTAATTACAAGCGAATACAAGCAGTCGGTAAAACAAGAATAGGTAGAGTACATAAGCATTGTATACTTATAAAGTCATGATTATAAAATAGGTATATGTCGAAAATATTTCTCCACAAACCAACGACTGGAATAAAACAAATATAAATATGAATCTTGATTATTGGATAATTAAGATTCAGAGTTGTCTACGTTACAATGTTTTGTTGCTAAGGATTTCGGAAATACTTTTTACTTCGTTCGATTGTCTACTCTGTGGTCGGGTCCACTGTGTACTTTGCGACAAGTGGCTAAAAATATAGGTAGGGGAGGAAATGGAGAAAACAACAACAATTTAATAAAAAATGAAGTGGTCATCAATATAAGGAAATAAAAATGTTAGAACACAACAAATATATATATACATATATTATTATATTATATTCGGTGAAATACTATTAAGCAAAATAGAATTCCACAAAGTGTTTTACTGATCCAGATTTTAGGACGTTCTGATTGAATATCTGAGCTTATTACACCGAACAATATCGTTAGAATTATCAACGAATTAGAATTACAATTTAAATATTTCAACTATACAAGAGCCAAGGCACTATATAGTTCTGACGGATATACATATATATGCAAGTGATAGACTTCAATAGAAAAAACATCAGCTAAATTATACAATATATATGTAAATAGATATCTATAGATCGTAATAGGGGGTTTTCTGTTTTATGAAACAGATTTAAACTAATAAATAAATTAATGTTGCATTTAACATGTTGACACCAAAAATAACTTACTTAAGATAGTATTTGTCGCCATTTTCCAAAACTGCTTCTTCGCAAGCGAAATCTAATTCTAAAATGATACAGAAATCCATTAAAACAATTATATATTGGATATAACTTAAATACAGCAACTGACATTATATATACTATATATCTTGTACTACATTAGACCATTTCAATATCTTTCTTAGTTTGGCTTAGTGTTTTCCTCGTAGCGTCGATTTTGTGAATATTTTTTGGGAAATGGAGGATTGTGGCTTAATCATTCTAAGTAAAGCCAAATCGACTAAACTTTAATATTTCAGTCTAATCAAGAGTTTGAAAGGAATTTTTGATTGAATTGAAGAAGTTCAATGATTTGTTAAAGATCTGCCTGGTTGAAACACAATAGATATTTTTTTATGAATATATTACATCACTGTGATTAGGAGAAGTGCTGAGGTGCAATTGACTTCGCTTAGCTTTCGATTAGATGTTGATGGATATGTCGATGTGTCCGCAATCTGTCGCTTCAAAAACGCATATCAATGTCTCGTTTGGTGTATGTTAATGAATTTTACTTTTTTCATAGCTCGTTTATTTTATTGGCTGTGTGTAAGGACAGTCTAAGCTAAGTTTAAACTAAACGAAACATTGAAATGGCCAATTTGTAGTTAGAAGGCATAATAGAGACAGTTTTATATTTGTCAATATATCATTTAACCAAAAAGGTATTATACATTATTTTGAACTCTTTATGCCATACATTTTCAAAATGAATTGCATACATACACCTTAACCTCAAAGAAAGAATAACCTAACACTTTTATTTATAATATGAAAACGAAGAAATCGTCTGGTAATAATTTACCATGAGTGTTGGATGTCTTGAGAAGGTGTGAGACATTTTCTTCCACTCGTTGTGCTTCTTCAGCTAACTGCTTTGGTGTCAGGCGAGAAACACTGGTATCTTTACTGGGTCTAAAATATAATTGGTAATATTTCACGAAATACGTAAGTACAGTTAGAATGCATTTAATCAAAATATATAACAAACAATACCTAACATATAACGAGAACTAACTAAGTACCTAAGTACTCAATTTAATAAAATTGTCCGTATTTAATAACGGATTATATAGAAATTTATTTAGTCAGAAAAAGATAATACATTCTTATTTTGGGATTCTTGATTATGTGTTACATTTTCTCTGCATAAAAGCTGAGCAAGGCATCGACATCAAGTGATTAAACGCTTTGTCATGATAATAGTAGGGCAATTTCTACGATTATATTCCAAGGGTAGTCATCAAAATATTCGCGTAAAATATAAGAAACATTGATCTCACTATGCTGTAGTAATTCTTAGTGTGTATAATAACAATCATAGTCGATTGTTGTTAAGGCCATAGTCGATAAGGACTAATTCCATTGAAAGCTCTAAAAATGTAATTTTAAAATTTGAAGTCGGAAAACAGAAAATACGTGCATTCATCCAGCAGTTACTAGACATTTCAACTGAAAAATGGAGAATACTATTACTTACATATTATTACTATTAATAGTCACTTTTAATTTTATCCATAACAAGCTTTTTTGGCATCTATATAACGCTTATTAGGCTCCCACTATAATTTTTAAACTTGCTAATAGAATAGAGTTTCAAAGTTCGCAGATTTTTTCTTGCTTTTGATAGAAATATGCATTTTTTATTAAAAAAAAATATTTTGTGCATATCTTACAAGGAGATGCATTTGAGAGTGTGGTCACGTGACCAGTAATTTGGGAGCACATTAGTAAATATAGCACAAAAAGTAAAGTAAAAAAAAGCGTATAGCCCCCCTCTCCTCGGTATGTAGGGGGTTAACTACAATTACAGTATTTTGAATATATGATGTATGATTAATGCTCTTAATAAATTAATAATTTTAAATTTTAAAGACATCCAATGAAACGTAAGACATTTGTCGATGCGCAAGATTTATTGCAGTTCTAGAAAGAAATATCAACGAATATCGCTAATTGGATCATAATTTGTTAATGTATTTTTCAGGAATACATTGACTTAGCCTCATTTGTGTTTGTATGTCAGTGATTATAATGAAAATGTGGGTGTACTTGGGATCTAGAGAAAGCGAGGCCTGTACGGTTCTGGCTAGAGTGAGCAGACGCTGGACAGCAGTGTCAAGAGTATTCCGGGACTTCTCAGCTTTTCGCAACTGACATCCGAGAACAGAAATCCGTTTCTGAGCCACAGAGATGTCCTGCTGGAAGCACATGTATAAGACGGAAAATGCCTGCACTGAATGCTTACCTTCTAACTGTACGTACCTATACGTTAGAAATGTCATAGTAATTGGTAAGCTCTTGCATTAAAGAATTCATGCCCCTACAATTGCATCTTAATATAAATGTTAATAGAATTAATGACAGATTGATATCAGCAAGTTATTAGTTCAATGAGGTAAACGAAATCTACTACAACTCACTTAATTATTTAAAATCTTATCTGTTGTTGTATTGTAGCATACAAGTAAATTCCCTTAATTTTAATAATTATTTCAAATCAGGGAAATCTGAAGGATTTTAGAGTTGTAGTTATGATGCTTGTTAAAAAGCGATGAGACAAAATACTTTCATCAAAACATTTTGTTAAACTAGTGTTTTACAATCGCAATCATTGACTTTGTAAATTTTTTCTATATTTTGTTAAATATGTTAACATATTTTCAACTAATTTTTTTTCTTTTGAGAGTGGCTTCACAACACTTTAAGGATCTATTTGGCCAAATTTTTAGCTCTCTACATATTATACGAAAAGCTCATTTGCATATGAACAGCTTAATAATAATAATTCTAAAATGGTAGAATCCAAATTATTTTATAATCGCTTGAGTTTAAATCTCCAGATTTCAGACGTTGATTGATTCCACATAGAATCGATTACAATTAAGGATCAAAGTCAAGCTTCGAACCACGATCCCCAAAATGGTGTCGGATAGGCACACCACTATTGCCACTTGTCTTGTGCGTCACACTGTCTTTTCTCAACTCACCTGATTGGTCGATTTGGCAGCGGCCTTGAGCTGAGCAATCTCCTCTTCGAGCAAGGAGATGACCTGACAGTAGTCGAGCTCGATGCACTTCTGTGCCTCCTCCATCTCCTCCACCTGACAAACTCGTTGCTGCATCTCCCGACACTCGGACACCATGGCTGCGTGTTCCTGCAAGCAACAGCCGATAGTCATAGAAATAGACGTGTATAGAAGTGAAGCAGCAAGCCAAAATTATGTGCCACTTCGTTGACGGAGTAAGATCAGATCATATCATATAAAGCTGAGAAAAGCACGTGACTGCTTATGTACACACGTTCAAGCCGACTTAATGAACTTATCGATTTTAAATGCAACAAATTATCAAAACAATGATGTTTAACAAGTTTAATTTCGTCAAGCCAACGTCAAGCCGGCTTAATGAACTTTTAATTTGCCTTGAAGACTTGGCTTTACAAATATTAAACTTGTTAAATATTTTCTGTCAAGCCAGCCCCAAAATACTATTGATTGATTAAGTAATCACGTGATTCAGTAATATATAATAAATCATTCTTTACTACTTCTTTAGCTTAACATTTTCCAGATGGGTATCTCAACGTTTGGGATACTTACAAAAATACTACAAATTCAAGATACATCATTGTTTTGATAATTTATTGCATTAAAAATCAATAATTTCATCAAGCCGGGTCGAGCGTGTGTACGGTGCAACTACGCATGAGCAAGGAAACAACTACAATAAGAAAACCAGTTAAAATAGGATAAAACCTACAGTTTACATATTTGATATATTTTACGTTTACACATTGGAAAAATGTAAATCTTTAGGCTTCTGAATCATATAAAACTATTGCTCCTTAGCTAATAAATCTGCAGCGCAATCATTATACATTCGTTCCATTTTTGCACATAAAACGCGTTAGTCTATAAATAGCTTTGGAATTTTTCCCTCTAACGGTGATCGATGCTTGCACTGTGAATTTCGATGAGTCATTATAGCCGTGTCACACTCATTTCTATGGCGCAGTCATTGCAGCAGCAAAGTATACAACCCCAACCAAAAGAAACGCTCTCATTTTCATTTTTACACATTTTTTAATTGTTTGATATTAAACTGTTACTAAAACATTTTAAACATTATTAATTTGTAATTATGAATGAAGTAAACTGCTTTACTATTCAAAACTGCTCTGAATAACTACTCTTCCAATATTTAGAAGCTGTGTGTAACCTATTCTGAGTATTAAGTAATCCCTACTACAGAGTCAAATTGTACATACCATCAAAATTGACTTTGCGCAATCTTAAGGCCTATGCACACTGAACGCAGCGCGGCGCAGCGCGTAAAAAAATAAAAAAGCATTAAATCTTATGGGGCAATGCACACCGAAAGCGGCGTGAAAACCGAAAGCGAGCACATCAAAAATCATATTTTCACAGAATACGGATGAAAGCTACATTTGGTTGAACAGTATGGATCAGATCATTTGATCTGTTCTGACTGCGTCGGACAAATGGAAAAATTCCGCACATAAAAAAATCCGTAGATGTAGTTTAAACAGTAGTTAAGCATGTGTTTAAGTAACATAATATATAGTAATTATTGGAGAACCTAATAGGGCCTTGGAATCATTTCAGAGATAAATATAGAAGAATTAGGCAACTTGAAGAAACTTTATTTTCGTATGTTAGTTTTACCTGCCTAAGTTGATCGATCTAATTGATTGGGCAATTCATGAAAAACTTATACTAGAACAAAGGATCAGTCTATATATTTTGAGTGCTTTGCTTCAAGCTAAATATGTATGAAATAAATACTTATATTATAACAAAATAGCATCGGATGAATTAAAAACGACTAACATATAAATCGAAATGTATATGCAAATATTAAAGCATTAAATAAAGGATTAATCGCCAAGCTAAAAAGAAACTTTAGTATGCGTTTTTATTTTTTATGTATTATTTTGACTAAAATTTAAGAAATATGATAAACTATTTCTATTTTTATACCTCGTACACGCGTTCAAGTCAACCGTCAAGCCAAAATTACACATCTACACGGTGAAGCCGGCTTGGGGAACTTATCGATTGGCCTGATGGCTTGGCTTGCACAGAAATTAAACTTGTCAAATATTTTCTGTCTAGCAAGGCAAAATTGTATTAGTTGATTAAGTAATCACATGATTCATTAAGATATGATCAATTATTCTTCACTACTTCTTCAACTGAATTCATCCATCATGAAAAATAATACAAAATCAAAATACTGTTTTGATAATTTGGTGTATTAATAATCGATAAGTTTATCAAGCCGGTTTGAGCGTGTGCATGAAATATTACCTTGAACATATTATGGCATATTTGTCTTTCTGCCCCGGTAATACCACCTCGAGCGTTGCCCTTTCTATTTATAAATATCATTTACAGATAAGCTGTGTGAGGTAAATCCGATTTCTATGAGCCTAGGTCAGGTGAACACCTTGTGCAATAGATAACAATTTTAATTTTCTGAATGGAAAAGTTGATTGAAATACAAATTGTATTGGAAAAATATGTTAAAATTGTTTTGTAATATTGGACCCACAGACTAATGAATAAATAGCGTTCACTATGAAATATCCCGTGTCTAGTTAACTTTATAACATTTTAAATAGTATTATTCCACTGTAGTCTACTGTGTTTATTGCTCATAAATGGTTATTACATTTATAGTACCAACAGCAAATATAGCTCTTTTCTAAGTCTTATTTACCATTTTTAACAGATGACAAATAAACGATGTAAATTTTAAACAAAATTATATGTTATAATGAATAAATGCCGTCATTAGTGATACTGTAGCTTCGCATATATAACATATACATACATTACAAAATTATTTATTAAGAATAATACTCTTTTATAATTTATTCAGTTAAAATGAACTTTTGGGTAATAATCAAATTATATACGCTTTTGCATTGCAACTACCTGGCTAGAAGACACATATTATATACACACTGTGTATTCATTATGAACTTAGGGTTACCTTTCGAATTTTCAGCATTTCTTCTTCCATTTCACTGGATGCCAACTCCTTATCATGCAGAAGCTCCTGTACATAGAAAAAGTTATAAGTATACAATTAACTTCGGTTTCATAAAAAAATGAGTTTCATTAAAGCTGGCTCAAAAAATATGACAAATAAAAAATATATGCACAGTTATGTTTATGCAATTCTAATTAATGTCTACCATTTGCCTGATTTACAAAAATAATATTATAGACTACAATAATTCCAATTTAAGAAAACAATAAGATAAGAAGATACGAAAAATCTAAATAATTTTTGTGGGCAAGTCGTGATTCAAAGTACAGAACAGTGAGTTGTCTACGGATTTGAGAGGATGAATGGTTGAAACCACAAACATCTTAAATTTGGCAATCTAGGACTTCACTGTGTAAGTTAAATTATTGATTTTCTGATAGTTTTCGAAATAGTCTTACTTTCAGCCATGACTAAATCCTTAACTAAACAATATCTCTAACGATATCCATACAAGTTAACAAGCAATTTATTTCAAACTCAGCCTTTTGCGTAACTATTTCTAACTCCGCATAGTATTATCTAAAGATTAACATCATTAAATTCGGCATCTGTATATGCTCCCGTTTTCAGATCCCAGATCATGACGCCGCACCTTGAGCTGTCGAACCTCCTGTTTGAGTCTGTCCAGTTCGCTATCAGGATAGGTGGGATAGGTGTAGTTTGTCATGTGGGGATTCGAGCCCGTGGGTCGACTGCCTCCAGAGAGGGCTTCTCCACTCTCCAGCATGGCTCGAGCTTCCGACACAAATTCTACAATTCCAAAAAAAGTGAAAGAGAGAGAGTCAAAATTCTTATATAAAATGGACAAATTTCTGAAGCTAATATAAATCATAATTATACGAAACTTTATGAATAGTTGCACAAAATTATAAAATAAAATATTTCAAAAATGTATGTTTAGAAAATATGTTACATATTTTGAGTTATAAGCAAAAACACATTATTTAGCGATTAAAATATGTTTCCCTGTTGGAAGTTAAATATTTATTGGAATTACCATTAAACAAATCAGAATTGATGGTGACATGTTTCGTGTATTGCAATACACATCAGGCATAGTAAATTAATATTAAACTATACAGGTATATATAGAGAAGTAATAAATAGTGATTGTAGTTAGACATAATTCGTGTATACCTTTTTCTGACTGTAATGACAACTTCGATCACTATTTATTACCTCTCTGAGGATGTGTGTTTTGTAATACACGAAGCATGCCGCTATCAATTCTGGTTTTTCTTTTAATTAATTTATACAAAAAATATTATGGTACATTAATAAAGAACTTTTGAAATTATACTGGGTATTAAATAATATTAAACTAAGTACATATATGTAAAAACACATTTTTAATATTTTTAATTTTATTAACAACAAAGTGAATGGCATATTGGCATAGTTTACCACTATAATGTCAGTATTCATACCAACGACTCCAGCACAATTCAAAATATAACATATACCCACATTTTTTAAATATACAGGGTAATAAAAAGTCTTTTAACGGATACAGAACATTTTGTATAACATGCAAAATGTATTTCAGATAATTTATTACAGATGTTATGGTAAAAAAGTCTCTGATAGATCTCTTGTACATTTCTAATGAAACAGTTTATATGGCATCTTCAATTACGCGACCATGAGCATTTATGCTGGGATAAATGTGATTGGGTTTAAGATAAATTACTGATCGAAAATTTGACCAAAACAAAAGTTACGGGCAGTGAGATCGGGAGATCTTGCTGACCATTCGATTGGGCCCCCTGCGACCAATCCAGCGTCTCTCAAGCTGTTCATCAAGGATTTGACGAGCTGCGATATAGTAATGAGTAGAATCTCCATCATGTTGGTAAATCCATGTCTGATTGGCACCACGTGTGAAAGAAGGAATAACCTTCTCCTTCAATACTTATACATTACCATTCGCCATTAATCGTCGGACTTGAAATCTCATACGACAGTTTGAGGAATGCTGGATTGGTCGCAGGGCCCCAATTGAATGGCCAGCAATATCTCCCGACCTCCCTGCCAGTGACTATTGCTTTTGGTTACATGTTTTTATCAGTAGTAGTAGTAGTTTATCTTAAACCCAATCATATTTATCCCAGCATAAATGTTCTTGGTCGGGTTCTGTTGGTCTGTTCCGCAATAGACATGTACAACAAGAGATCTATCAGAGACTTCCAGAGTCGAATTCAAAGTGACATTTTTACTATTACATCTGTAATAAATTATACATGTTATACAAAATGTTTTGTCACCTTTCAAAGACTTTTGACTCACCCCGTATCTATATATCTGGATATTTGCTCCACTATTCTGTGTGAAAAATAATCTATAAATAATATTTTAAAATTCAATAAGATAAGTTTATAAAGCTTTTCGTGGACTAAGTGCAAGTTATGTGATTTGGAATTTTAGTTAAAACTAGAAAGTGAACTTTTCTTTTTTTATTAAATCAGAAACATGTAATCGATTATTGGAAAGAAAATAATTGTTAGTCGGCGCAGAAACTATAAAAATATACAAAGAAACAAACTTACCACCGTAACAAACGGTTCCATTTGAGTCAATACGAAGGCGATCCCTAAGAGCATACATCTGACTTGGGGCAAGCTTGATGCCAAGATATTGGAATGCCTACAAGGGATATAAGCGCTAAGATATTATAGTGATGACAAATTCTGAAGCTATCCCCAATAAACAACGCCATATATTTTCATCCATTAAATTGAATACCGATTGAAAATTTTAATGTGTGGTTTATTGTTTGATCTCTTTTTATTACACTTACACTTCCAAGAGCTAATTTAAATAACTTATTGCCTTGAAGTAAGACTTTTTGAAACCCTATGGACGGCATAGAAGTTGTAACTCTCATAGCTATACTTTTATATAACTGCTTATAAACAGGAAAAAGAAAACTTGAATTACTACTCAGCATGAAAGAATATAAATTGTTTTCAGCGGTAATGGCCATTCAAAGGCAAGGACAATATTAAATAAATAGTAGAATAAATAAATGGCAAAGTCTTGAGTGCATATCAGTTAAAGATATAGGAGAATAAACCAATAAATCAGAGTCAATTATAAGATACCAACATCGAACGAGTTCACACACTATAAGAACTAAGAAATATATTACTCATTTTTATCAATAAAATGTTCTTGTATAATGCTGTATAAGTATAAGTTATAGCTGTGTATGAAATACATATATCCAGATTATAAAATAATTCAAAAGGTTAAACTAACAATTGCATCAACTGTTCACTTAATAAAATATTAAATTATAAACAGAGAACTGTTTTTACTGAGATTTAAGTAGTTTTTTGTACAGTTTTCTTATTCAGAAATATTTAAAACAATATTTAAAAACTAATCAAGAAATGTAATATCTAAGATTACGTTATATAACTAAAAAATACGTGGTATATAAATTATAAAGCATAACAAAGTTAACAATATATTCAAACATTTCTTTACTAGATACCTACCTTCTAGAGAAAATAGAGGAAACATAAATTCAAAACGTCAGCGTATATTAAGATTCATATAATAATTAATTCGTTTATATAGGCCAATACATATATACATATGCATGTATGTACATATTTATAAAATAAGAATAATATCATTAAAAAAGCTCGCAAAGAGAAAAGGCATAATATAGATCAAACACGATCTTCTGGAAAAGAACAAAGTGGTTATATTTCGTGAAATGTGTCTAATTTGTCAAAATGTAAATTTTATCAAATAATTATATATTATTCACTTAGTTTTTAACAGTGTGAACGTTTTCATCGCGTTTTTAACATAAATAAGCTAGTGTCTATAAACTAAACCGCATGTTGAGTGAAACAGACACATATTTTAAATGTTATGAAAAATAGCAACGACTTTTTAATTATAAGCGATGCGAATAGGGAATAAATAATACTTAAAGCAGCAGTAATGAGATTTAGTTGAGGAGAATTAAAACTTGGCTGGGCCGCATTCCGAGAAATGAGCAATATATTTAGAAGCAACCTGCCTCAGAAAAATGGACTTTGACATAGAAGATGATGAATAGATTGGAAACAACCCAGATAGCTATGGAAAGAAATATGTTAAACATAAGAATAAGCGACCGATGGAGAAATACAGACATTAGAACCACTACAAAACTAGAATCCATTATATCTTTAAAGTGAAAATGAGTAAATGAAGATGGGCGAGACACGGGCAGAGAAGTTAAGACAACCGTTGAACCATAACAACCACGGAATGAGAGAAGGCAACAGACAAAGGCAGATCATGTACACCGGAGAGACAGATTTTCTGTATTACTGGGGACATACTTGACGTACTTGGAAAAGGAATTCTCAGAACACAGGACGTTGGTTTCATCATACTGAGATCTTCGTCCTGTAGTGGACTGGTAATAGACTACCATGAACCATGAATGAAGTTTAAGTATTTAAAAAGCACAATTACTGACAATTTTAAAGTGAAGAACAAGATAAAAATTTGGCAGATAATATCACGCTTCTTAGTTAAGTAGTGAATCACACGGTGTTTAAATTGAACATACAAAATCTACATTACATAAAATTAGACATTGTTCGATATTGACATATCGTAAATATTTATTCATTTCACCAATGGTACGTGCCGTGCTTCAACTGTAAGCGACATATTTAAAACCAATAAATCAAAAACAAACTCACCACTTCCAGTTTCTCAATCTTGACCCGACTACTGTTGTCCAGAGTAAACCGCTTGGGATCCAGTCCCAAGGCCAGACTCCCTACTAGGCCCTGATCCTCATCCCCTAACTGATCTCGTTTACCTCTTTGACCCTGCGTGGGGGACACCCTTTTTCGGGGGCCATGATCTGATTGCATCCTCCGCGATGTCAACTTGGTCTGATCTCCTGTTGCTCTGGTGATAAGTGTAGTTGTTGATGGTGCTACCACGACTGAGGTCGCCGCTACAGGTGCAGTGATGTAGTTGGTGTTTCGAGGAAACTGCTTCTCAAAAACGGTATCGTTGGCTGGAGCACAATTGGAGCGAACAAAAAAGGGAGAAAGGTTATTGCACACTCAAACCTAAGAGCACAGCGTCATAGTTATAAGAAAGAGGAAGTGGGTACTCCTAGAAACAATACCCTTTATATATTTTCAGCCTATTTCTTCGCCGCGCCTTTATATTCTCTTGCCGTATAGATCAATGCTCAAATGCACACCACACCCAATAATAATGCAACGGTGAGTAGGATTTGATCAATAGGCTGCATGCGAAATATCTCCCTTGTATACGGCGTAGACAATATATATATATATATATCCAACACTTACATACACAGTGCTGACTGAACAGGACGCCACAAAAATCAATAGTTAATTAGAAATATTATTATTATTGTTAAATATAAGAGTACAATTTTGTGCCATACGCAACGGTCAATATTGCTATCGTATCATTTGTTTTTGTAATGAGAGGATATTAGAGTTACACATTTTGTGCATGCAATTGCCTAGGCTACTTACCAAGATTTAGGTCTCGAGTTTGACTGGAAAAGTTGTCGATGGGCTTGGAGCTGAAAACACTGCGACACAGAAGCGATGAAGCAACCGCGCTCAAGTATTCACGCCTAAATTGGAGAGGAAAAGAAATGAATATTATCAAGTTATAATGTACGCTTACCGGTCTCATAGTTTGCCTCAAGTTTGATAAATGACGGTGTTACCAGAGTAATGGTATACTCAGTGCTCAATTAAACTTCCTCGAAAAGTAACTGTAATCATCCCTATATATAAATAATGCTCATGAGTGATTCGGTAATGTTTGATTGTGGTTTAGCACAAATTTAATATTAACACGAAAAAGGATGAAGCAAATCAATAAATAGCTAAAGAATAGAATTATCAAAATTGTAATCAAATTTAGGAATGGTTTCACATAGCAGAATACTATATATGAGTGAAATATGAACCGAGAACCTTGTAGGCAATTAATTGGTAATTTGAATCGGTTAGTAAGATTACACTTTCTATTAAACAGCAAATGTAATTAAATTTCCACGAGCAGGCTCGGAAATAGGAAACCCGTCAATTATTATACATAAAATATATTTTCCGTATAAGTGACAATCGATTTATAAATTTCATTACTGTTATCCTATATATTCGCAAAATAATTATATGTATACACGTATTTACAGGGTGATCCAAAAAGGGTTTATAACCTCAAATTGAGAAATTTTGCATACAATGGACATATTATTCTAAACTTTTGTACTAAGCAAGTACAATGCTGTAGGTTCTATTTGTATTTTCATAATAAAGAAATGTAATATCAAAAGTCAGTATGTGCCCGGGTGTACAGATTCAAAAGTGCATATTTTTAATTTTTTTAAGCCCTCGTGCGTTAAGTTATTTGAAAAGGAATACATACGGTGATTGAAAATCAAAAACCAAAAATTATCAGATTTTAATCTTGCGTACTAAATCCTAGTAAGAATAATTCGTATATTTAAAATACAGAGATTATAACAATAGCCCCCTCCCCCAACTTCATTTTTAACTGAGAAATGTTATGTAAAAAGTATAATGACAAAATTCAAAGACATCAAAACTTTATATTCGTTATAAATCAATATAATATAGAGCGAGCGAAGAATGACCAAGTAGAAGATTTTTTTAGATTTTTACAAGTCGGTCCTCAACAATAATTGGAAAGCATAATTGGAAAGATTTTCAATGATATATGCATGTTCTATATGGATATTGTTCACAAGAATCGAATGTGAAGAAATGGTTTCAGCACTATACTCTTATTGCGTCTGCTTAGTACAATGTGTTTTGGTTGACTTTCCAGAACTTCCATAGAACCCTACTTTCGATTCATTGCAAATATTACTAACAATATGATACAGTAAAAATATAATAAATTTTGTAAAAATAGATTTTATTAAAATTTAATTAATTCATAGTTTTTTTTATATTTTTAAAGTGCTACTTACAGATTGAAAGGTCTAGATGCCACTTGCTAAATACAAAATTAAAGACAAATCGGCCGGCCCTATTTTGTTTAAAAATTTATTCATACTGATGAAATTATCAAAGGGAAAAAATGCATGTTGTTTCCAGCACTATCATAAAAAGTGTAAAATTAAATCATATATATAAAAAATCATAATTAATTTTCACTAATACATAATTAATCAATTATTTCATAGGGGTAAACATTGACTACAAGCGTGTGGTTCGACTGATAAAAATATTTTTATATGGAAATTATTTATTTCAGTATAAACTTGAGATGTTACTCTTCAAATATCATAGTAGTATACTAAATTAACAGATATATTCCATTTATTTTTAATTTTCGAAACTCTCATTATTTCTGTAAAATTTATAAACAACCAGTAATACTATTAAAATGATATAGTACATTCTATAATTACATTAAGAAAATACTCGTATTACTGTAATATATCATAGTTACAACTAAATATATGCAGTAATAATAATTTTAATAAATACATACTTATATAATTATTCTTTCAAGGTTACATGTAGAAACATGGCTTAACATTAACTTATTAAAGGTGAATAATATTATGCAATAAATTTAGGAAGTTAACCCAAAATAATAATAAAAATATATTTTTATAATGAAAATAAAAATAAGCCGTCGTGTACGTAAATATATTACACATCAATTATAAACTTTTAGGAAGTGATTTGATTCAGTTAAAATGTACAAAGCATTACGAAACTGGTTAACATTCATTAACTATTTTTCATTCCTTTGTGAAAAGAAACAACATACGCAAAATTATTCATGCATTTAACTGACTATTTATATATTAAACTCTAATAGACAGAAAATTCATACACATAACTTAGCTTTGCTGATCCACATCAAAATAATACAATTCAGTGTGTTATTATTTAAACACTATAACTCTTTGTAATTATATTTATATTATTAATAACACTTCCTCTGTTACAATAATACGGAAATCCGTAATGAAGTTACTCTTGTAGAGGGTCAGAGAAAGTATAAATAAAAGTTGATAATCAAGTGTATTATTGAACTAGTTTATCCTATGCGGAATTGTCAGGAAAGAAGATAAAATATACACAATACGCGTACTGCTGCCTCTTCGGGTTGCAAAAAGGAATACAAATTACATAAATCTAAAATACATTACAAAACGAGAGTAGAAAAGAGCAAGAGTGCTTCGATATTGTACTGCTTTTTAGAAAGTGTATTACTAGATGATTAGAAACGTTGTATATGTGTGTGTGTACGTAATATACAACAGATTTTAATGATCCTCAAACAGAATCAAGTTACCACAAGTTATAAAATATAGTAAATAAATAGCACGTTCCATACACATGTAAGCAATTAAACATCGACATTGTATCGATTAGTTTACATATCGAGACAGGATGTGAAAGATGCAACAAAATTTCCTAATCATCATCGACTGTTTAAGTCATAGAGTAATGATTATAATTACTCTATGGTTTAAGTTAGATCGATTTCAATATTTGAACTATAAAACAATAGATTTTATCAGGTTTGTATTCCATGAAACAATCAGAGATGTTTAGCATCGCAGCATTTGTTAATCCGCTTAAAGAAAATAACGTTCTACTCTATTCTAACTGTGTTAACAATGGTATATATGTAGGTACCGTTAACAATTGTATATCTCACAATTTTTGTTTAATAAATCATAATACTCTATACTCGTAATTTCGGATAATAGGTGTTGCTTTTATATTATCAATTAAAACGAATGTAGTTTGCGAAGAATTTGACTGATAGTTTCTCAATTAATCCGCTACTTTTTCATAAATAATTAAGTAAGTGAGAGTAAGTTGCTCGATTAAAGTAATTGCTGAGAATAATTACCGAATACGGTCTCCTCTCACGATGGTTAAGTTGATAGATTCCTTCTTTGCCGCTTCCTTCAGTAGTTCTCTAACTCTGAAAGACAAATAATTATGGTCATCTTAACATGTGAAGCAGCAGAAAACTAGAAATACATTAAAAAAGTATGGACAATACACGTTTGTTCTACTAATAATAAAATATATCGCCGAATTATTTGTAAATATAAAATTTATCAAATATAAAAATTAAATAAATATTTATAATATATTTTACCAAAACATAAAATATAATTAATTTAAAAGTCATACGCTAGATACAAAATAAATAGTAAAAATAAACAATGTTTATATAGAAAATACAATTACCTAAAAAGAAACCTGAATAAAGTGATACATGTCAGATAAATATGAATCAGTAAGTGACTGTGAAAAAGCATTTACAATATGAAAATGTAAATTCCAATACAAATTATATTTTTTAAATAGTGAAAAAAGTGTGTTGATCATGATTATAATCAATTTAAATTGAAAAATATAAGTGACAAACACACTGATTAAATATTTACCAATGTGTTATGTAAAGAAAATAGTAAGCGTTTAGTAATTGAAACTTACATTATAGGCCTCAGATTACATAAAACATGTTTCTAAATAAAAAATAAGGTTAATAATCACTGTAAAACATGCGACATACTAGTTACTAAATTAGCCTATATTTAATATAAGAGAATTCGAAACAAAGAAGAAATGTTTACTTGAGAGGGAAGTTAGTAGTACTATGTTAAATGATATATAAAAACTTCTTACAGAAAACTTACATTTTTAAATTCATATTTAGAAGAACTACATTTGAAACTATGAATTATAATTTAATATATATATGGTTAGTAATATTTTATCAGAAATATAGATTACATTAGTAATAATGTGATCATAATTTATAGCACAACCATTAATAGATGAGCACATAAACAACAAATCAATAAGGATGTTCTGCTAAAACTGAAAGACAAAAAATGAAAATAAAACTTTTGTAAAAATGAAGAAAATCCTCAAATAAAAATTAGTTTGCATAGAAAATATCCATGCTTACTTATTTATGTCCAATTCATGAATAACAGTTGAGTTCACTTTATGCAGAAGATCACCTTCTTCTAGTAGACCTGACAAGGAAGAAATATAGATTTATTTGTTATCAACATTTTAAAAGTATATAACTGGCTCCCATTTATTGTAAGACTCAAAGAGGATAATCCCACCTTGTTCAAATGCATAAATATTGTTTCAATAATATATATAAATTACAGTTTATATTAAACACAGAAAAATTGAAGAATCTTTTGACATAAGTATAATATATTTCTATTTATACTGTTACCTCGTGCCAATATTCCATCAAGCATGTGATTTTGAGTGTCTGTTGAGTTCTTGTATGATGCTGTATGTTATCATTTAGTAGTTCGGATAATTGTGTTTTAGAAAGATACTTTTAGTATGATGAGGAAGTTTGAATTCAAAAAAGAATTATTGTGTTTTGAATTTAAAGTAATATTCATGATTTAGTTTGAGAGTTCTGTTTGAGTGTAAAAGAATGATCTAAACATTAATGTGTTTAGAGGTTTAAGATTATGGAGTCCGAGAGGAAAGGAATAAAAAATGGAATGTTTGATTATTTTGTTGGTGTAATTGAAATAAGTGTACTTAAATTTGCAAGCCAAATAATTTACACGTCCTAAAATTGTTATAGAGATAACTATATTATGACTAAATATACTGACTTTAAAGTTGATGCTAAATTTGTATCGTTTTCATATTTTAATACCTGGGAATTACTACATCATAAATTATATTTAGTGTATCAGAATCTGAACAAAGGAATCAATTGCTAGACTGGCATAATGCTACTATATTTATGTATTATTATTTTGATAATTCATCTATTTCGTTATGAATTTTTGTAACAATTTAATAGAAGATAACCCTAGAATATGGCGACCAAAAGGGTTAAGTAAGCGAAAGGTTGAGCTAGATTGGTAAAAGTATAGTTCGACATCTACCTTTACACATTCAGCTCAACACATAAACCTTATTACAAATAACAATTAACTCTTATATTTTTACATGTCGAGCTCTACCTTTAAATGTCGAACTCTACTTTTAAGTGGCGAACTTCACCTATACATGTCGAGCACAATCTATCATATGCTTAAACCTTTCCTTAGCCATACTAGAAAGTACAAATAGAGAAAAGTATAAATATTCCAATGTGAAATATTAATTTTACTAAGTAAATGACATTTATTTTATCATGATTGAACAGTGTATGTCATGCTCTATTTCATACTATTTGCAATACACAAAATTATAGGATTGTTTATTAGTTTAATTTTTGATACATAAAATGTGTGTAGTCGTCTTTAATAAATAAAAATATCAATATTTTATATAAAGGTATGCTATGTATTAGTAATTTTATCTTCTAATAAAAAAATAATTAATCAAATAAAATGAAATCTATAAATAATGTTTAAAATATAATACTATACAATTATATTAAAATATAATAAATTACAATATAAATACTAAAACTTTAAAAATTATGTAATGTAAATTAATATATTAAATCATATGAATAAGAATACAAATGAATAAAAATTTATATTATTAAATAAGAGCTATAAGGTCATATATGATGAAGAATACTTTTATTCACATTTTAAAACAATTTATAAGTGTAACAGAAATAATTATACCTTAAATACTAAATGATTATAAATGTGTATTGATAGATAGCAAATAATAAAGTATATTTGAAATATATTTGTATAACTAAAGATTCTGAAATATAAAATTCATTGATTATATAATAATTATTATTGACTGTAAATATTTGTTAGAAAAAAGCTGGATATAAAAAAATGCAATATAAAATTATTTGACCCACTAAATAACTTTTATATAATATTATATATTTGTTCAAAAACATAAACCAGTATAAAATTATAATTTAACAAGTCTAAATATTAAAGAATTCTATTTTTACTTTACTTGTTTCAATATATAAGCAGTTAACATTTTGATTGGTTTCAAATAAATTAAAAGTAGAATATGTTTAGTATAATTACTAATATTATAACAAAATTAAAAATTAATCATAAATGTTAATCCTTAACAATAAAATATTATATAATAGTAATTAAATGATATTTGATATTTATAATATTTATGAAACTAGTTCAAAAACAGAATATTATTCTGTATAATAAATAAGTAATTAATAATGGAGACTTTAAAACTAAGTATAAGCCAATCTGCAAAACAAATTATAATAATAATATATTTATGATATAATATATTATTCAGTATTGAATGTAAAAAATATACTTTAAAATATGAACAGTACTTAATAATATTATAAGTATTAGCCAGACTATACATTATTCAAATATGAATCCTTAGTTCAAAAATAGAAATAATATTATTGTAATTTATTTAGATTTTATACACTTACAAATTTGTATATTCTTAAGATTTTGCAAAAATCTGAAAAATGAGAAGTGAAATAGCAAGCCAAAAATATGTCTTTTATAAATGGAGTACAACTACATATATATACATTTATAAGGAAGAGTATTGCATTATAATGTGGTGTACTGGGAATTTGAACATCTCCCTGGTAAAGAATTGATCATGGCTACCAACACAACTGATTGCCATTCATTGCATATTTGGACTGGAGTCTTTGCTGTAGATCTCATTGGTCCATTTGTTATCAACAGTTCTCTAAATGGTGATAAATACTGTAAACTATTGTGAGATAATATTTTGCCACAGCTAAGATTAAAACTACTATCATGGTTCCAGCAGGATGGTGCTGTACCATATTTTACCAGAAATGTATGTAACATGCTGAACAACAAGTTTCCTGAAAGCTGGATTGATTGGGGGGTACCTGTATACTGTATTTCTGCGCATATAAGCCCCCCCCTTTCTGTGAGCCTCAAAAATGTTGATTTTTGTATAACCCACATATAAGCCCCCTTCCCCTTAATACAAAATCTTATAATATTAAATATTATAAGTATATTATATTCAACCACTCAAAAACATTAGGTACCTACTATCCAATGTCTTATAATTAATCAATGGATGATTTTGGTAATGATGATGATATGATAGATATTTGATTTGACTACCTATATGACTATACAGAAATATAATTTGTACCTACACCTATGTAGTACCTATACCTATCTATTTGGTTACTAATTAAATTCAATTTCTGTCAAGTAATGTATGTTAATCTTTTCGGACTCACGTATAAGCCCCCCCTGACTTTGAATGGCAACTATTAGGTTTACAGGGGGGCTTATAGGCGGAGAAATACGGTATTTCTTAAGAAGACACTGAAGACGAAGACGCTCAACCTCCGAGAAGCGGATTAAATATGTACAAACGAAGACTTCTAAGCCAACTTAGTGCCGGAATATGAACCAAAAATTGGAGAAAACTGTCTGTTCACTTGTTAGGTATTTATTTTAAAAGAATCAATTCAAACCTACCACGAGGAATATTCACGACCAGCGGCAAGATTTCCTGGGGATGTGGGAGCTCGGGCACTGGATCTAAAGTTTGAAGATATCAAAAATGAAATCATTTTTTGAAGAATGGCAGATCTGTATTTTTGTACATAATTATGTCAATTTTGTTGGAATAAATATGTTTTTCCAGTTAATTTTTTGTCAAAACAGACTTAAAAATATAAAATGACCATAAAATCTGATATCTTCAAGATATAACCTTGACTTTTTCAGGAATACCTTAGATCTTTTCATTGTTTAAAAAAAGATACTAATCATTGATCTAGCACTATTGATTCTGGGTGATTCTATGAACTTATTGACCCCTACCCCCCTCGTAGTCTTTTTATTTTTCATGGATTGAATTTACGTTTTATGGTTTTCTTTGTAATAATAATATTGCTTTCAAATTAAGAGACTGAATTGGGAATAAAAGCCCTTCCTTCATTTCTCTTTTAAATCTTTTATATTTCTTAATGAAAACTATTTTGTGAATTTCTTAAATATCCGTCTTTTAGAATCCTAAAATAGACTTACATGATCTCTTCGCAACAATCTTTCTAATATCCCAGCTTACTCTTCAAGTTCCAATCTCAAATCTTATCTTTTCTAAACTGTTTATTCTTTACGCATTACCATGTCCCCTGCATATTAATATTGGTTTTATATATTTCTACTTTCTTAATGTACATTCAAAGCATATTTGAACGATATTTCGTTCTCTGCATATGTATGTGTACATACTACTGCAATTATTAACATTTCTGTCTTATATTTTATGTATCGGCATTCCGCACAAGTTATTGAACCCGTTTTATTGAAGACAATGGTATAATCCATTGTCGTATATTCCTCCATTCCAGTATAATCATTCATATGTATTATCCTGTCACAACTCACTGTATGAAATCACCAAGTTAAGAGGCAGTATATCAACCATACAAACAGTCGCCCCCTCAGTCAAAAGAAACGGCACGCTTAATTTGTCATATACTGTTTCACTGCATTAAGATACCAATTAGTCAGGACGATAAAAAATACGTCATTGCTGGTTACCAAGGGCTACAGTCATTCAGAACACATATAATATTAATCAAATAACTGTCAATTAAAATAATACAAAATAAGAATGAGTCTGCCGTCAATATCAAACAAAAGATATTACTTACCGTGAGTATCATAAAACAATTGAATGTGTAAACAATGTAAAAGCCGGAAGAATATTTAAATACATTTAGTTTATGATTTCGATAAATAAACCAACTAGTATTATTATAAAAAGCTGGAGAAATGAACTAGTCTAAAGAAGTGAGAAATCTTACCCATCATTTCGACGGGTGGTCGCGGCACCAAAGGATCAAGACGACGAGCTGTAAGCAATTAAATTAACCAAACATAAGGAGACGTTGAACGATCGAATATGAGAAAGAGTTCCATATTCAGAGAAGAAAACGAGAAACAACTAACCTTGCTCAACCAGACGCGGGTGATGCTCGATATCTGTAGAGACAGGAACAGAAGAGAGATTCTCAAATGACAAATAAAATAGTGCAGAATAAAACGAACTACTCACCATGTCGGGCCGGATAAAGGTTACCTGCAACTTCTTCCCCTTGTGGACGAGGAGGGTGATGCCAGATATCTGATAAAGTAAAGAGCAGAGATGAAATATTTAAATTTCAAAAGAAGCAGTGCAGAATAAAGTGGGCCACTTACCACGATCGGCATGTTCCCTTTGACGATCTAATTCTACACCTGAGATCAGAGATAATTATAAATACAAGAAATTAACAAATACAGAAGGTAGCGAATATTAGTTTCATAAATGTTTCAAAAATTGAACAATTAATTCTATTAACTCATTCCATTCAATGTCTTTTACGCATACATATGCCGGGGACAGAAATATAAAAACCGAACATAAAACTAATTTTGAAATTTAACAATAATACTTGTTAAGTCATTCACTAAAGAGTAGAATTGTAATTTAAAAAAATATTATTATTAACAAAATCGGCTGAGAAAATTACAAAAATATTTCTTGGCTTCTTTATATATCAAAAGTAGGAAACTTTCATCATAAATTTCAAAGAATAAAAAGAACTTTCCTGCACACTTATTTTTATTTTTATTTGTGAATTATTGCATGACATTAATTAGTAGCCGAATCAGAGTTTAAGAGAGATATTCTATCCTTACGTATAAGTATGTGTTGCATTTGATAGTTGTAAAACTATATTTAAATGTTAAACAGTGATGACTTAATTACATAACATTTAGTATCGCAATACAGGTTTAAAAGTAAGGTATTTACAAGTGTATTTCTAATTGATTAATAATTTATCAACAATACTTATGTATTACCTTTTACGTGGAAATATAGCTGTAATATTAGTGGTATGAGAAAAAAACAGTATTTCAACTAACCATCTTCATGATGGCCAAAAAACTCGTTAATAGTAAACTGTCGGCCAGAGCCGCATGGACAGTGGAATTGGCGGGCACCACCAGCTACAGCCAAAACCGTTTCCATTTGTACCTTCACACGTTCCACGTCCAAACTGGAGACTCTTAATTGAGCACGAAATTCGGCCACCGATCCCATTTGATCCTGAAGATCATCAATTGCAGCACTGTGCCGAGCTTCCGCGACTAGACGTCCTTGAGTCTCCTCTCGGATACAATTGTCATTGTCATCCAAACGAGACTCAAGGACAGAAACTCTTTGAAAGAGTTGTCTGTTCATAGCGACTAGACAAATTAAAAGACAGAAAACAACGAACATTAATTTAATATTTAGACATGAATAAAACTAAGCTGATCGATGATCACTACTAAGTTGAATAACATCTGATTTAGTGCCATCAAAGTAAATAAATATGTTGGCTAAATTGTTAATTTTTCTAAAATAAATAAATATTTAGTGCAACCAAAAAATGAATAATAAGTGTATTATTAAAATATATTTAATCAAAAGACATTATTATTAGCTAATAAAACATCTGAAATAGCAATCAAATAATGTGGTAATATAATTTGTATAATTAATGATGGAATATCTGCAAAAATTATTCTTAACAAATTTATTAGTTACAGAAATTATTCAAGTATTTATAAATACAGCATAAAGTAAATAATTTTTTGTAATGAAAGGGATGTTTTTTCTTAAAAATATCAGTGAGTTTCAATGAAATACCTTACAAAATGCCTTTTATATTTGAAAATGGAACAAGGATATATATTTTATTACCATATTAATGTCAATGCAGCAACACTAAATTCACTGTTTTTGGTGTCTTTCCTGGACCAGAAAGGAAATTATGTTTAATTGGTCCAAAGAACATTAGATTAATTGTGTTTTTGTTATAAAGACAAAGATATATACATAAATTTAAAATGTTTTTTTTTTATTTAGAAACTGTGAATGCAATCAGCATCGATATTAACACATTAATTTAACTGAATTATTAACTAAAAGTCTATCATTGTTGGTAAAAAATGACAAAAAGCATGTTAACCAATGTTAACTGATAAAATATAGCCCATAAAAATAATTGAAATAAGTGTCAAATGTGTCAGCAGTTTACTAATCAAAGTTCCCTTTTGCTTAAGTTTCACATCACAATATTGTAGTAATCCTTGACATATTAATATATACTATGATATGTATATAATACATACAAATAACACAATGTTATGTTTCTTTGTTATACACAGTAGTATATTATACACACATAGTGCTCTAATTCATGCTATATCATTTTCATATCGATTATTTATTTTAATTTGTTTTATATATGTAAATACATGTAACTAACTATTATTTGTGTCACCAGAATTTTAAATGAAAACAGTCATTTATATTATAAATAGAATTCACAGTTTATATAAACATCTCAATAAAAATACATTTCATACAAATATAAAATACATAGGTAGTTTTAAAAAGTAGTATGGTAATACATCTAATGCAATAACATCGTCATTGCATTAATCATCATAAAATTTTAGAATATATGCTTCATTTCTATGAGCTGACTTAAAAATAGATTAAAAAATAACAGTAGACTCACTACTGAAAAAATATTTCATTGCACTTTCCATCCTTGTGTTAATGTAGTTCCTGATTTTATGATATGACCTTGACAATTATTTTAATTTTTGTGGTATAAGCTAATACATTTTTCTAATAGGCTGTTATTATTAGATTACTAAAGTATATGAAAAATAGTATTAAATTAACATAATTTTTACTAATAATATAGTTATAAAATTGAAAAATTGATTCAAACAAAATATCTTTACACAAATGTCTTCCTATAATAAATATATTTAGATAAGATTTTTTTTTGTATTTATTTCAAAGTTGTTAACTGCTAAGCATAGTTTTATGATTATTAAATTAAAGCAGTGCTAGAAGATTAAATTTAACTTATTTAAAAACATAGTTGTAAAACACGGATTGCTATGCAAAACTCTAGCCCTTAGAAATAGTTGTTTCACATTGTTGAGACAACTTCCCAAAGCTTTTCTTGGACTTCTCAGTAACTGATCATTGATGACAGACAATTTTTCATTAGTCAAAATGGATGGTCATCCACTTTGTGGCAAGTCGTATATGAACCCAGTTTCACGAAATTTGGTAATCAGGAAATCTTTGTTGAAACTCCTCTTGTACATCTAGCATGTATTTGTCACCATTTTTAAACACAAATTCAACTAAAAATATATGTACAATTTTATTCATTTATTGTAGAGAGCAGACAACATGGGCTGCCAATTTCTGACAAACAATAGAAATGCATCATCCATAGACATCCATTCACTCTAAGTTGCCATTTATAGCTTACCTATATTGATCAGCCTCTGCTATATATATCTAACTGTATTGTAATCCAAATGTATTATGAGCTTATGTATTATGAGCATATGTATTTTTTTAATAGCTAATAAAAATTATAGTTTTATATGTTTCACTATATTTATCAATATCACCAAGTATATAAATAAGATGACTTGTTCAGATTTTATTGTGTCTGACCACTGCTACCAGGAACATATAAAAATAATCATTATAGACTGGATAAACATTTTATAACCAGTCCATGAATGAATTGAAACAACATGACAGTACTAACAGTTTAATACAACCAGGAGTATATTGCAAGTCTCAAACCACTGACCTATGGGTTTGTAGGCCAGCATATTAACCACTATGCTACACTCTGCTTAAAATTGTAGTTGTATTCAAGCATGTATATTTACCAGTTGTATATTTACATGAATGTATTTACATGTATTCAGATGTATACCTACAGTAATCCTTTATGATGTAATAACATTTGAAGGAATGGGTAAAATTAAATTCAGAAAGAATTCATATTATTAAAATTTGATAAGCTTTTGATTGATGTATAATTCTTGTAGGTGGAGTAGTTCCCAAGAAAACATTTGAGATGAATGTATTTACATTTCATTATATATATATGTATATAGTAATCTTTTATGATATAAAAACTTTTGAAGGAATGAATTAAATTAAATTTGGAAACAATTCATATTCCTAAAATTTGATAAGCTTTTGATTGATGTATAATTCTTGTAGGTGGAGTAGTTCCCAAGAAAACATCTGAGATGTCATAACTTTTGAAGGAATGAATGAAATTAAATTCAGAAAGAATTCATATTCCTAAAATTTAATAAGCTTTTGATTGATGTATAATTCTTGTAGGTGGAGTAGTTCCCAAGAAAATATTTGAGATGTCATAACTTTTGAAGGAATGAATGAAATTAAATTTGGAAAGAATTCATATTCCTAAAATTTAATAAGATTTGATTCATATGGAAGTCAACTTTATAGGCCAAATAGTTCACAAGATAAAGATGAATCTGGAAAAGAGTATATAAGATGTATATGTAGGTATATATATGTAACTAATTTAATAATTCAATAATAAATTACAAAGGTTGTCAATTTTGAATACAAAAAAGTTTTTTGTCTCTCCTGCAAAATCACTGAATTTGAGATAGGACTTTTCATCAGAAGAGCAACAATATATATATATACATTATTATTAATATATAAAATATATATTATTATTATGTATATGTCAACTATATTTTACATCTAGGTCAATTAAAATTAATCCGTCACAATTTATAATTTACCATAATTTATGCTCTAAAGGGCTGAATTATGATTGCTATAATTTATGCTATTAGGTACCTAGTATATGATTATGGCAACTGTAGACAGAGCATATGTTATACACATTTTTCATGCTAAATTTTAATATACTTATGTAGGTCAGATAGGTCAGTTTCTATTATTATTTAATCCAGCTGTATTTATTTTTCTAATAGAATAATATTAATATATATAAATAAATTGATTGTTAAATATTCTGTCATAATTTATATTTGCTGTAACTTATGCTATTACTATTAGGTATATGATTGGATTAAGGCTACTACCATAATGAAATATACTGTCTCTGCATATATTACCACTAGTATAGACATAGTAAGTCAATTTAAAAATGCTGACTGCTATTGCCATTGGTATGTATATGTCCTCGCTTTTAAATATTATTGGTACACAATTTTAATTTGTGATATGCAATAAATAACTGGAGACTGCCTATCAGTGGTAACTTTATAATATGAAATATATAGGGTTACTGAATGTTACTGGATATTGTAGATGACTAATTCAGGGTTATTGGGATGTTAATGTAATGTTACAGACCAATAACAACAAAGACAAAGTGTCTATTGGCATGTAAATACCAATAATATTCAACACTATTGAATTCCATTGAATAATTATTAGATACAATAATACATCATATATTAATATTATATATGCATATACCAAGTCCAATGGCAATACTATTTACTAATTTAGTATAATACTGTATTAATATTATAGACACTTTAATTTAAAAATGTGGTTTTCATCCCAATTTCTAAAAAAATGACATGTACACATGCTCAATTTAGTAGTTTATGTATATATGTATAACTAATATACATATATATTAACCCTAACCAAGTGTAACCCAGCCTGATGTTGTAAAAATAATAATTGAATAGTCACAGGTTGGTAACAGCCCAGGTCATACCTTGGACAAGTCATACCTGGGACAAGTTAACAAGTAACCCCTATGGCCTATACACAACTATGTAAAAGCTATGGCAGTCACTTGCGGCCACAACCACACCAGGATTATCAAGCATCTCACTATCCTTTATATTTTATAATAGAGAATTACTTTCATTATTAATTAATTAATTGTTATAAATAATTTTTTTTTGTACAACTTGTCCAAGGACAAGGTAAGACTTGTCCCAGGTACGACTCATACCGGATTCCACAGTGACAGGTCATCATGGTCAATGACAAATTTAGTATCTGTATTAGGTATAGTACAAAATTAATCAAAAATGTTTTACTACTACTAGTATAAATATATGGTCATCGTTATTACTCGAGAATCTCGAGTAATAAATTTTCTTACTATTACTTGAGAATCATTCTAGAGTAATAATTTTTTTACTATTACTATTTTTTTGGGCCGTAATACCGAATTCTTAATAAATAAC
>JAYRBW010002886.1:0-13894 GCA_036023295.1 Invenusta paracnida | reverse complement strand
GAGAGCGTTTGCTGTTTTGAAATTTTTTTAAATAATGACAGCCAAAATTCGGAGGGTTCAGATAGGGTTAATAGAAGCTCATTCATTATCTTCTAAGAAAATTATAGCTGGAAAAAGGTATAGGGAAATTTAACAGCAAAATGATGGATGTTTCTGATTTTCAAATATTACGAATCCCGCTCAAAAATTTCTCCACATAATGAACCACCCAACATTTTAGACTAAGCCTCGTTAGAGTACTGCTGTTTTCTTGTTCTTACTCTTGTGATTGTGTTTTTGGAGGAGAGCTTGCCCATCCAGGTGCTCGTGAGAAAGTCCTGACAACAGGGATGTGACATGAAGCGGATACTTTGGCCCTCAGCAGCTAACACGATGACAGAGCTTCGGCCATAGAATACAAGTTCCCTGTTGATGAGCAGCTGAGCACGCCGCTCGTCCTCACGGTAGCACTCGTTGAGGACTCCCTCCGCCTGGTCTTCAAAGTGTCTGATGAGAATAAGAGGAGCCAACGAGAAAGGAACAACTTGTAACAATATAAGTAGGGTAGAGGCAAGCATAACGTCTAACGTAATTACCGAACAAAAATGTAATAGGTTATGATGAATAGGTTATTCATGACTCCGACAATACAAAAAATAAAATGCAATGCGAATATTTTAAGTCATAAATTGCTTATTGTAAATGATCATTTTAGGCAGGGATAAAATTATAAAATGACGTTTTAATAGTTTTTGGAGTACATTGGGATATAGAAATCGAGCGATTTTAGGTGTATTAAAAACACTTAATAATTTATAGATTATTTTGTATTATGATTTATAAAACGAGGCCTATGAGGAATAGATCATGAAATACAAGAAAAGTCTTTATGATTCCATAAATTCTAATTAGGTATCCAGTTTTTCAAATGAAATTACGAAACAATGGAACAAATAATTAAACAACAAGGGAAGGTACAACTATGAAGGCACAAAAATAAGTTAAACTTACATATGTACTTTAATTCAGAAACACCGTTGAAAAACACCGTACGTAGTATTATAAACTATGAAACTATGCAATAGTCTAAACGAGTTGTCAGGTGAGAATAGACTATTCAATAATTTAAATGATTATGGTTGGCAGAAATCGAAATCAATATTTCATATATGTAATAATAATATATATTTTTTTATATATCGCCACAGATTGCAAGCAATGTCAGTAGCGCTTTAATATAAACATGTAATACAAAGTATACATAAGTACATTTATGTACTATATACGTGTAGATTACTAGAGATAAGACAAAAAAGTTGTACAAGGATAAAAGTTAAGATCTTAAATTTTTTTAAATTTGTGTGAAGTTTGAGATGTTTCTTAGAGATTGTGGAAGGCTGTTCCAGAATTATTAATATAATATTAATATTATTAATTATATATATAATATCAATTAAATATTATTATATACATATATTGTAATACTAATTTATACTAGATTGAAACAGACTGCTAGAGAGTTAACAAAATATATCGGTTTGGAGATCACTCACCGGGCATACAAGCGAAAATCTTCCTTATCAGTAAAGTCGTCAGTTCGACCAACCATAGAGGAGAGAAGCATGGAAGCCAGCAGAGCGCCAGCGATTGGTTCCTGAAACATTCAATTGCAATGGATGAATGCCTAGTAAGTGACCCAATCATATGCGTATATTTTTCTATTGATTAATTCTTGTATAGTATTAAACACAAACAATTAGATGGAGAGGCTGAATAAGTGCGTCAACAAGGGACTGAATAAGCGCGTCACTGTATGAATAAGAGTGCAAAATAAAATAAAATTACATAGTTATATTTGATATTCCACTGATACTATATATTATATGCACGAACCAGTGACGCGCTTATTTAGTCTCTTGCATATGACGCTCTTATTTGGTGACGCGCTTATTCAGTTAATTGTATCTGTTTGTCTTATTCCAACTTTACAGTTTCGGTGTTAATCAGTGACACGTTTATTCTAATTTTACAGTTTTTGGTGTTAATCAGTGACGCGCTTATTCAGTTCTTTGCTAACGCTCTGACAAAATATGTGACGCACTTATTCAGATCCTGACAAAATCACTGACGTTCTTATTCAGGCTTTGAAATAGCCAAATTTAGATAAGGAATTTAACGTTATTATTATTATCGTTCTTATTCGGTGACGCGCTTATTCAGGCGACCTTTTACTAAATATACAGTCTAATATAGCTCTAATAACCACTAAAGAATAGAAGATATAAAGGAGAATTACTGCAATAACACAGTCAATTGAAACGTACTTTCTCCATTGTCCAGAAGAGTTCGGCCATCTGAAGTTTACCTACTAATATCGACCAAATCATGAGTTCCCGCGCGGGTCGCTCTAGTGTGACAATATGCTTGACATCTTCATCTTTTTGGTGAAGATAAGAAAAATATGAGGTTCTATATACACATATGGTTTAAAAGAGGGTTTGGAGAATAATTAAAACATTAACATCATAATGAGTTATGCCAAGACCAAAATTTATACCAAATAATATTAATTTAACATATATTTTCTAGCCCAATGTTTCTTAAATAAAGAAAAATAGATATCCGTGTGAACATATAATACAGTATACGTGTCATATTTAAACATTTTAAAAATGCGATTACATAAATAGAACACGCGTAATAACTTACCTTCGTTACTAAAATGTATATTAGGAAAATATAAACTTCATTAATCATACTTTATACTACGAAATAAACGCACGATAATTGAAGTGTTGTACAATAGAAATTTGTAATAGAAATTTAATAATAATATACACTGTGTATTGGAACATTTCTTTATTTTGAAACATGCTAAAACTACTAAAGGGGAAGTAGTACTAATAATAAATATGGAATTACATCACCTGTATAGTTGCAGTAAGTACACATTCATATATGAAATAGTTAATAACAAATAATGATAAAAAACCTATTCTAAAACAACAATAGGTATGCAGTTAGATATACCATGTAGTTAGTTAACACACATCATACACAAATATAAATTGTGAAGGTTAAATTGTTGAATAACTAGTTAATTAGTATAAGGTATGAGTTAGTAGACAAAACGTAAACATATGTCAGATCCTTGACAACTATATAAAATTCTATTTGTTGTATATAATCTTATTGGATGCAATTTATTAAAGGACATTTTGAGGTAATATAGAATTACAGTTAGTTATGATCCAGAGTGACTTAAAATTAAATTTTATTTTGTAATAGTTCTGTTAAAATTGTGACATTTTCTAAATGTTGCAAAAAGCAACCAGTTTGTGACGCAAAAACAGAGTGAAAAATTGGAGAAAATTGAATTTTAGCAAAGAATCATCGGAATCAAACAAAGGTACAACATATCCCAAAGATCTTTTAAGATCTTGTGATGATCGTCGATTGTTTATGACATATAAAGACGACACACGGAATTAATTTGTACATTACCGTTGTGACAAGCGGCGAATGCATCATGCGGAAAGGCAAGAGCTTTAGCCATGTGTGCCAATGGTAATAAGCCACTGTCATCGGATTTGCGACGTAGACCCACTATATTTCACGATGGTTGAATAAATGTTGGAAATAGTTTTAAAAGATTAACTATAAGTAATATCTTTAGTTAAGTTGTAACAATATGCATTTAAACACAACTAATAAAATCTCTACTTACACAGAAATTCATTATTTAATTTAAATTATTATACGGTTGTTAATTGTAGTAATTTCTATATTTATATAATGCTAATGTCACAACAGATTCTAATTTTGAAATATCCATTTTAAAAGGGAATTTAATATATTGTGTTTAAATGAAAATACAGACTTCTTACCTGATGCTCTCCTTATCGAAGAACGTGAAGCTATAACACACAATTAATACATACTAATGTTACAAAAAATCCCGACTATAAAGCGTAGTGTTGATAATATATTGATACATTGATTATGAATAAACTATTAGAGCATTAATAATATAGCTATAAATATAATTTTTGTGATATAAATAAATCTTGCAAATTGTTCGCAACCTAGTCGCAAACTGAACTATGGAACACAATTGTAATCAAAGTACAAAATGAATAATAACAAATATATACAATGTGCATAATATTATGTGATAAGATAGGTTATAAACTATTAAATTATTCAAAAATTTTAAATACCATTTTCATTCAAAAGATATTATTTGTGCAAATATATGATAATATCATTAAATAATATTTATATTTTTAATTCCTATACTTCTAGTGTCAAAAAACAGTTAGTTATCATAATCAATCTGCTCAACTAAATTTTTATAAAACACATTTTTATAAGTTCACACTTTCATTTTGGTATTTATTTCTAACATGTTTACTAACAATCAGAAATTGTTAACAAAATTAACTTCGTTGATATATGAAAGAAATTATTGACATACTCTTATTGATACTATAATAGTATATATTTACGATAATTTTAAATTACGATAGATTATCTATAGAATAATCTAGAAAATCTATAGATTATTATTTTTAAACAATATTTTGTTCTAAAAAACATAAAACTTAGTGATTTCTATAGTTTGGTATAAGGATTTTTTTTTTATTATAAAAGATTCAACAACGGAGTTCAGTTAAAAACTTCTAATTCGACTACGTTGTGACAACTTTTCTTTGGAGATAATGCACCTTTATTTCGCTTGTAGAAAAGAATATTAATAACTACAAAACATAGAGGACGGATGTGATACAATAATCTGAGTGAAGTAATTATAGCTAGCGGACAATTATAAATATATATTTATTCATCCTAACAGTGCCACACAGATTTATATTATTTTGTTATATATAGTATAATAAAAAAAAAATAGGTGCTATCAACTCGTTTAAAAAAAAAAATATATATATATAATAGTGGCTACCAACTAATTTAACCAACCTATATTTGTGTAGTCCATCAGCAATATTGCCTTATACCGTGTACATAATGCAGTAATTATATATCAAATCATATTAAATATGGAATAAAACAAACAAATTAAAACTTGCTACGTCGAGAAAAACCATTCCCTACAAACATAACAATATTATATCATGTAAGTAAGGGTGTAATATTATAATGTAATGAACAAGTAGATAATAGCAAGTGTGGTGTACGTAGAAGTATGGAATCTAAAAGGAAAGACAGTAGTACGCAGAAATCTACGAATTCTGCACTAAATAGTAATCAAATCCTTCAAATTGACATGTGTATAGATAGAAATCACACGGATGGGAAGACAAATAGAATTTAGTGCAGAGCTAACATAAAAATAATCACTAGATCGATTTATTTATTTTACCGTTCTGTTCTGGTGGAACCAGGAATGCTGTGCGAAAAGATTTGGAAGACAACAAGATTGAATTAAATTCGAAGTCAAATTCGCCAGGTTAACTGATTCACCAGAAGAGAGGCGAAAGACTTACTGTGGTCCGGTACTGAGATTTGCCAGCCACTTTCACTAGTGGTAGGTTCCGAGGACTTCTGATTGGTTTGAAGATAATTAATGAAATCCAATGAGGACTTCCTTCTTGAAAGGGGATTGTAGATGGGTGGCAGTTCTTGGCGACGAAGGAACGGATGAATGTATTAGATAATGAGTGTAGAAAAAAGATCAGAATTTGCGAGTAGCGATAGCCATTACCACTAAAACATATCCTTTTTGTTAGTAAATAAAGATTTCTATGAGGAGTGCGCCCAGCAAACCCAACGGATGAGTGGCTTTGCAGATATTGTATCCATTATACCAAATATTCACACCGAACTTAAAACTGTACAACCTATGTTTATATGTACATACATAGCAGCGGGAAATACATATGCTTAGGAAAAGGAATACTATACACGTTACATTGAATAGATCCGACTAATCGAACTTGAGTATCTAAAGCGTGAAAGCAAGTCAAATAAAAATGGTGGGTATAGGTTTAACAATTATATAAACAACGTTTAATGTCAATGTATCATGCATATCAAATTGTACTAATATTCTAATCGTAGTTCTGTGATAAGAGAAAATCAGATGAACTTGATTAGAAAGAGGACAACATATATAGAAAAACACAATTTTATAATAACCACAATGCCCGATTTCTATAACCATTATTCTGTGTGTAACTGCAATACATACAGTTAAATACAAACATTTGTGCATTTCCGAATAAAAAGCAACAGATTAAGAAAAATGCAATTCAGAGAAAACAGGTTTGACAACATCAATGACTTCTTACCGGTTTGATCCATAGCCACTGCAGCAATGAGCAGAAGATAAAAAGAAAATGCAAGATTGTGGTCAAGACAAAGTGACCCGCGAAATTGACTTCCAATTATTATAGTGAAAGTTTCACATTCAAGAGTAGTAACTTTTAGAACATATAGTAGTAACACACATAGAAAGATGAATCTAAAAGCGTTGCTATATGGACACTGATGATAAAAGATAAAATAAACATTTTTAAACAATAGCTGACGATAATTAGAAAGATGACTCATTAATTACTTACAATGTTTTAAATTAGATTAAAGTACTAAACAAATTACATTGATAAAGTAAATAGATACTATTATTGTAATTTTTTAACTTAAGAGATCGCACAATTTAAACAGCTACCCCCATTGATGTCTACCTCGAATATTGATTACTTTCTGAGTAGTGCACGTAGTTGTTATACCTAAATAATAACCAATCAGAACCATTAGCGAAATACAGTCATTTACTTTCATTCACTATCCAACTAATTATCAACGACTGTTTCATCTTTTGTATTCCTATCCAGTCATCATTCTATTTTGGATTATCTTCTTCCCCTATGTCAATTTATTTGATGGAATAATCAATTCATTGTGGAACTCGTTGTACGTATATTCGTATTTATTCTTTTAGTTGGGGAATACTAGGTATATTATAAATAAAGTACCAATTTCGGATAAACTTTTATATCTTGACTTTCCCTTCTTCCCTTGTGTAACGCAAGATCCAACTCCTCGTGCTCTCTTAGTTGTCAACCTAGACGCCAAAACTGCATAGCTTGTGCATGCATTATATGAATATATATGTATATCACGTTTTTTGTATTTGTTTTTAACTTTTGATTATAAATTCACACGAGTTAATTTACTAGTGCTGTATATACTTGGTATAAATTCTATTAATCTATCGTTAATGTAGCATATATATGTTTACATCATACTATTTTAGTTTTCTGTATAGCGTTTATAATGTTACTTTTATGTTTTCGTTTTATTTAGACGGGCAGGTAGAAGATCATCATAGTATTTAAAAAAAATTGTTTACACATTTTAATTTGTGTTATAAAAAAATTTAATATCAAAATTGAAATCAACTATGTAATATATGATCTTAAAAATATCATAATTTTATGTATACAACCAAAACAAAAGTCGTCTTTCTGTGTATGTTACAGTATATGATATAAACTATAAAATCTTGAAGAATGATGCACTATATTTGACAAAATAAAATATTTCATCAATTAAAATAAAATTAGGCTGTAGAAGTTTTCTTGCTTACATTAGACAATTAACATTTTTAGAAGATAATAGAACTGGCTGCTATTATGTTTTGTCCCTTAAAAACTTATAAATTTTTCAATAAAATATTACTTTTTAATTTTTAGTCTAACTATCAGTTGTGAGAAAAGTTGCCAATCAATCAAAATGTAAGAGCCTGACTAAATACCTATTCACACTAGACACGCTCGGTGCGGCGGGTAAAATATTGATGAATAGTATTAAAACAAGTTTCGACTTGCCACTTTCGACGTTTATTACTGCAAGTTTTAATACTACTCGACATTTTGGGGCACAGTACGCGTCAAGTGTGAATAGGACCTACATAATTTGAATTGATAATTATAAATGCATGCATCAGTAGTCGTTTGATTGTAAACTTGGATTATATCATAATAATGATATCGCAATATATTTTTTGGCAGTTTTTCTGGAAATAAACTTCAAGGTTTACAGTAAACACTTCTACGACAAGGACCAATCCAAAACATAAGCAAGCAAGGAAAGAACATAGTTTTTAGTTCCTATAGTTACTGCAGATTACTTACTCAGTTCAGCCTTCTGTTTCTTGGTTCGATGATGATTTTGTCCGCTACTGCCTACCTCTCCACCACTTACAGTAGTGACAAAAGTTGGAATCGAGCCATTGGCGTCAGGGAAAAAGTCTAGTGAAGATCGCCGGCGTTGCAGCTCAATATGATTGCCCGGAGAACCACCACGAAATTCCTCTTCTTTGTGATAAATAAGAAATAGGATTGGCACAGTTAAGAATCTGTCCGGTGTGAACGTAAACTAAGGAACTCCATTCATACAAGTAGTTGAGTGAATACGATATAAGTAAGATATGTGCACGTACGTTTAAATTGCGACGAATAACTATACTAACAATCCATTTAAAAGGAATCCAGTATAGATATATTATATAAGAGACAAATATAAGCCATACATTCCACAACAATAAATTAGTTGGTGTGAAAAAAATAATCCATGTAAGTACGTAATATTTTGATTTGCAGTACGATATCTTTCTAATATTACGTGCACTATTACTATAGTAATATTGATCAAACAGTATTTTGATTCAAATTATAATGTTAAGAAGAACACCTACCAGGAAAGCATATATGGAAAGGATAGTGCATGAGAATGGACGGCGTCAGGAATACTAAAGATACAGAGAGAGGACATAACAGACCCTGAATTCACAATGGTGATGATGATTGTGATTGACAACAATATTATATTGTACATAAACGTGAAGTGAAGAAGGGAAAGAGGAGGGGAGGTGCAGTGGAGACCGTATAAAGGAGAGGAAAGGGACTCACGAAACTCAAAGGTTGGATTAGTGCGCCCGAGAAGGGCTTGGAAATATAAGGAGGACCGACGTCTGTCCAGAGGGTCTCTGTTCACATTGGATACTTTTGAATTGGACAGAGAAAACGAATGCTTGTCGACATTAGTAGATTATTTTTGGAGGTGCTATTAAAAAATTGGTAGATTGCTTAAGCTTGGAACAACTTATGCATAAAAATTGGATGGATCAGTGGTTTCAATTAGTAAGATGTTTAAAATAATTAATATAACACAGTAAACACCAACGTGAGTTATTCAACTGAAACGGTAGATAATAAATGATATCCTAAGATTTTAATAATTACCCCTCCCTATATTAGCGGTGAGTAGTAGATTACTCTCTTTTCGTACACCAGCTTAAATAGAAATACAGAACAGTAAAATATTAAGATCAGGTAAAAATGAAACATGGGGGGAGAGGGGGGAGGTCAGAAACTGCAATTTCTATGACAGAATTTGACTACATTAAAGATTGATACATTTTTATGAAGTTTAAAAACATGTAAGATATCTAAAAAAATTTGATGTCCATATCTCATAGTATTGCTTTAGAATTTCAATTTCTAAAATCTATATTTGAAATAGAGTTTAACTGAATTTTAGAGTTTCAATTTGAATTTGTTATTTAAGCATGAATTTTATTAGAAAAAATTTCAGACCAATAATTTATTATGACTACAAATCAGGATTGACATCCTGTGAATCTCCGCACTAGTCTGCTGCTTTCGGAGATGAAGCTCTTTGCCAAGAGAACTGTTTTCTCTCGATTCAAAGAATTTTAATAGTCGAAGAAGTCTTGAACATGAAGACCGACCTGGTCGTCTTCTGGCAGGCACAACTGCAGTTCTGCCTCTTTAAAAACTCTTTAAAAAGTATTTCTTTTTGAAATAAATAGCGCTTTAGCCCCATTAAAGTGTGATTTTCATTATTTTTTAAACTTTATTGGTCAAACATCGGTTCTGAAGCCAATAAATTGAGTATAGTACTTCCATTTTCATAAAATTATTAGTTCCTTTTATAGTTTTTAGAAATGTATTCATTATCTACATATTTGATTATTTTTATAGAAATAGCAGCAACATACGGACCTCACCCCCCCCCCCCGTATAATATAGATAGCTTCATTCTGAAAAAATTTGCGTTATTATCTTAAGCTTTTAATAGCAATTGAAGTTTAAGTTGAAAATAAAGCTCCATTTTTTTAGTTTTTATACATTTTTAACAGTATTTATAAGAGATTAAAATATGGCTTTAAACTTTATTACTGTATTTTATGTTTAAATTTTTAGAAAAATGAAAAAAGAAAAATCAATAAACATATTCAGTGAGATATATATGTCAAAATGAAATACATATGCATATAAGTAAAAAATAAACTTCAAGATTTTTTCGGTAGATTTGAACAGTTATTGTTGTTGTTATTATTAGCCCCGGCCTGTAGTAGGACCGTTCTCCTAAGATTGAAGAGGAAGTCGCTGACCTCAAGAAGGTTAGTCCCAAGGTCAGTGGGTATGAGCCTTGTAAGGTAAGAGGGAAGGATAAGGGCAGTTGAAAATATGAATGGTGTCGTGTTGTGATTGGCTGCAGGCTGAGCATGTATTTGGAATTGTGGGTGATTAAACAAAGTGGTGGTATTTGTTGAGGCAGATGTAAGAGTTGCTGCGGAGTTGTACGAGGTGCGATGGGATCTGGGAAGTGGGGTTTCTGTAGTGTTGATATAGGTGAGAGCTTGGGTGGAACAGAATGTGTTATGAGTGTTGAAAGGGAGAAAGTTTGTTTCATGGTAAAGGAGATCACTGTTTGTGGCGAGAGTGCAGCCTGTGGAGGGTCGTGTTTTGTATTGATTATAGTTTATATATATGTGATGTGGCGATGGAGGGGACCAAATTGCGCATGCGTAATTGATGAATGGGCGAATAATTGCTTTGTATGTTGATGAGTATGGTTTTTTGTATAGGCTTCATGATTTTCCTGATGATTATTTGAGTAGGTATGTTAAATCGTTGTTTACATTTTTTGTTTATGTTAGAGATGGGTGTTTTGAATGTGGAATGTGTGTCGAATAAGACCCCGAGTATCGTAGGCGTTTTGATAAGAGGTAGGGGTATGTTATTGATGTGGATTGATGGGTGTCTGTACGAAGATTGGTGACCTATTTGGGGATGGAGAGGTGGAGGTAGAGATATGTGAGGTATTGGTGAAGGATGGGGAGGAAAGTGTTGGTGTTGTTTTCGAGTGTTCGAAGAGTTATTAGAACGGTTTGACGATAGCTCAGTTGGGAATGACCCGGCAAAGAACAGGATTTTTGAGCAAACCGGTTCAATGTAAAAGTATAGTAACAAATGTTAAGCAATAATTATTATTAACAAAAATTCCACTATTACGTTTTATATTATATACATATACATATGTATATATTACATTCAAAGGAAAACATTTATATAAGTAATGATGAAGCTTTATAATAAATTTAAAATTAGCTTTATATTTTTCTATATACATTGAAGAATAATGCAAATTAATTTAAAGACTTTGTAAACATATTAAAATTTCAATTGTAAAAGTTTGTAAATTGTAAAAATATATTCTAATAATACCATTGATCATTAGAAGTTTCCTACACCTCTACTATTTGTTTAGAGACAGTTTAGAAACAAACCAAAAATGGTTTGGTACCTAGATTCTTTTTGGTCATTTTTCATACTTAGATTTTATTGGTCAATAATATGCTTTTTATCTAAACCTTGGCAGTTTAAACAAAGCCCTGACCTTTTTAACTATAAGATGGTTCAAACAAAACCAACCAAACCGTTTGCAAAATCTGGAACACAAAAAAAGTAAACACGGATTCCATTTAGCTTTAATTATATATGGAGCATATAGTATATTACAATCAGTAATAATTTTATTTGATTTTCAATCATGAGATTAAAGACTCACGGGTTTGCCATGATACAAGTCTATATTGGATTATCGATTGTTTAAATTCATGGCCGCAGAAAGAGTCTAGAATTGGTTCAAGAGTGACGCAAATCGAAAAAGCATAAAACTTTTCAAATCGAAAACAGCATATTTTTTTTAGTTTCATACGCCATAGAAGATCATCCAAATAATGATGAATCGTTTATTATGTCAGGTCATCTATATTATGATACGATCAATAATTAACTGCTTTACATAAATTCTCCCAAAGTTTAGTGAAATATATACAATACAAATAACATATTAATCTCAATATTTTAAAATAATTTAGATTAGAATAGATATTGAATTTTGAAGCTAAAAAATTATCGTATAATGAAAAATGACGATAAAATATTAGAAATGTAAAAATATTATTTAGCAGAAAATAAATTCCAATTTTATGATATTATGTAAATAAATCATATTATACAAAATATAATATAATATAATATAAAATAAACATTTTTTATTCATAACACAGGTCAAAAATGAATCATTCTAAAACGTATTCAGACTATTGACCGTATGATAAGCTAAAAAATTCTGTGTTTTAAGTGTCAGGGTTTGTACGCCATTTGAAATATTTAAAAGCAATATCTAGTGGATTAGCAGTATTTAAAAAAAATTATTAACGTATTGGCAAACTGTAGAGACATGTAAATTCAACCATATAGAATATATTAGAAACACATGACTTTTAGCATTAAGCTTTGATGCAATAATTTTGTCAATGTCAGACATAAACATAAACATAATCAAATATTATATAGAAGTAAATCGCCAGTCTACCATTCTCATTTTGTTAGCAATATGGAAGTAATAATAATAATAATATTATATTATAATAGCAAAAGTTCTGCAAAACGCAACATTTTATTAGGATCATTGTAAAAAAGATAATATGCAATATGATATGATGAAAAAGAAGAACTTTTAAAATAAAAACATTAATTTTATGTAGAAACAGTACTTTAGCAATACCAGCAGTATCCGTACGAACTCTAAAGTGTGTATCCCTTTAGTAAATTGTATATATAAATATATTTTGATTAGTAAGAACATCCAAATAAGTTAAGTAACATTACGTTAATGAAAGTATTATTTCTAACAATTTTGCCTAAATGTAGATACAAACAGTTATGAATAAATGAAAAATATCAAGATACATAGTAAACGTAACTGGTGTGAACTGCAAACGATAAATGAAAACTTTAATTTCAGAAGCAGAATCGTCCTGACGTCAACAAAACGATCGACTTACAAATACTTTCGCGAACAACAGCTCCACCGGTTTCCGCACTTTGGGAATCTATTGGATACGTGCTTATGTCAGAGGTAACACTGTTAGTGCGCATCCACTCAGGCAACACGAGATGCTGTGTCTGGTTATCCGCATCACCATTGTCTTGATCAAGCGGTCCCTCGCAAACAATTTGAATGTCTTATTTGTCAAAATAGTTTGAATTCCAATAATTATCTCTTTAGTTGCGTTGAATAATCGGTATATGTATGGTCTCAATATATAACTAACTAACTAATAAATATAGGATTGGTTCGTATTTATTTTAAAGTAATATTATATATTTAATTATTATTTAAGTTAATTGTCAAAAAATACTGCAACGTATTATTACTGATATAACATGTTATTACGGCGTCTAGAAAATTAGTATTTCTATAAAATCTAATAGAATAAACTTTAAAAATATGGGATAGTGTAACGTAATATCTAAGTCTTATTACAAATAAGCTTTTATTTTGCACAATTCATTCTATTGTAAAAACTTGTTAAAAACGTTTACGTTGTTATTTTTATTATAAAACCCGTTCAAAGAGCCTCAAATTATGCGGTCAATGCGCCTCACACGTGTCCAATGAGCCTCACAGTGGTTATCTTTGCGTCTAATGCGCCTCAATAGCGTCCAATGCGCCTCAAAATCGTCCAATGAGCCTCATACCAATAAAAATAACTAAAAACGTTCAGTGAGCA
>JAYRBW010002875.1:0-13894 GCA_036023295.1 Invenusta paracnida | reverse complement strand
AAATTAATACCGATAAAATATAGAAATCAATTGAAATTTAAAATAATTACCGGAAGAGACTTATGGGACACCCTGTAGATATATAGGTAGTCACATTAGATATTTCATCAACTGAACATTGCTTCGGAATTATTGACGAAGTGATATATTATTACTATTATAATTATAAATTATTTACACTCAACAATATTATCATCTGTTAATCACTATTCCTATTGTCAATCACTTGCTATCAGCTCTGAATCATCTTATCGATATCGTAACTACAACAATTGTTCAAGGAAAAAAGGTGATAATTATGGCCCTTGACTTAAGTATTTGACACGATTGACAGAAACCGCTTACAGAAAATGTTGGAAAAACATACTGGTATATACGGAAACGCATGGAAACTACTGAAATCGTAATTCTCTAATAGACAAATGCTCACCAGCATCCACGGAACACGCAGCATCCCTTGAATATCTAATATGCAATTCCGTAGGGATCTGTATTAGGACCACTACTGTCTGTCTTATACGTACTAGACTGAGCAGAATTCATAATCGGTAAAAATAAAGACCTGACAATTGTACAATGCGCAGACGCCACAACCATCAAAGCGCGAGAGAAATATGCTGCTGAAGTGAGTAATGTGATGAATGAGGCTTTACAACGATCTGAAATAACTATACGCTTTGCACAACAAACTTGCTGTCCAACTGACTAAAATCCAGCTTTTACAGTGTGGAACAAACCGATCAGGACAAGCAGTAGTCCCAGTAGAGATACACATGAGTGGAGAAATATTAACATATTTTCAATCTTTTAATGTACTTTGTATCACAATTGACTTCTGTCTAACGTGGAAAATTCACTGTGAAAAGCTGCAAGCAAAGTTTTCGTTTGTTTTAATAACTAATATTTAACATTTCCGTGCATTTTAAATTTTTAAAATAAACAGCGATTATTTTTATGTTTGTAAAATTGTGATTTCGCATAATTATAAAATCTTCTCGTAATTGAACAATTTTCGCGTTTTTAAATTTGAATGGCACGTTGAAATTTTTCCGAAATCAAAACTAAAATTAAACCGATGAGTCATAATTCAGAGTAGCACCTACTGGTAGCCATTCTGGATATAGCTTAGATAATCTTGGACAATTTATATTTTCTTTCTTGTTCTTTTTTCATTAATTGTTTCACGTAATTTAATTTTACTCTCAATTATAAAATATTAAAATAGGGATAATTTTGTACCTACATAATTTATCTCAATTTCTATAACCACACCCTAGAATATTACGAGATCGTTAATAATTTATTTCAAGAATAACTTTATTCAAGAATATTATTTTTTCTATTAAAATCTAATGCGTCACCCCTTCAAAATATTTTGTTATCCTTAATATAAAGTTCTGGGAGCGCCCTTGGAAAGGGCTGTCTCCAAATAAAGCGAGACATTTTCAAGGTGTAAAGTAAACTATGTAAAAAAGAATAATTTGCAATACAATATTTTGAAATTTTTTATTCCGATCATTATAGTATATTGTAAAATAATAGATAGATTATGTTAGATAATTTAGAACTAATATAATAAAAAGTATAAATTTGTCCCTCTGATCCTCGATTTAAAATGTAATTTCATTTTTTAACTTGAGGGATAGCACTTTTAAGAAATCTATAAGACAATGACTCAATTTACGTTGTTATCGTAAAGAAAAAGAATATATCAATTAATTTATAACAATAAAATCAGGAAAAAAAACCAAGAAATCAAACATGCCTACTTTAATTTTCCATTCCTCTCTGACAAGACTGACTCTAAAACAAAAAAGATTTTCTAAACCCACGACCACGTGGGCGTGTCTACATGCAATCGAAGACCCTACGTGACATACTCAGAAAAGCGGTTACTAAGAGAAATTACAAACTGGCTAACTGTAAATTAAACAGCGAACTATGCCTTAAATGTAACTGCGTTTACTGACTAAAATGCACTATAAGTGCGATCTCCAATACATTGGCAGCACAATCAGAAAACTGCATCAACGATACAAGGAACACACTCAGAATTCTTTTAGCTCCATTTTCAAACACAGAAATATGCAATTCACCTTACACTCAGTCTATCCTTGCAAGAGACAAGAACACTATCAATCTGCGCCTCAAAGAAGCAATTTGGATCTCCAAAATCAAACCAGTTATAAATAGTAAACTTGAAAGAGACGAACTTATGCCCCTTATCTATTAATCCTTATTTTCTAAGAATCATCCGTGCTCTTCCTAGTATTTATTATATTTTACTGTTTACATGCCCTACATTAGTAGACTTCTTTATTTTAATAAGTTATGTACACTTAATCCTTTTACGTAACCTATTCTTATTTAATTAAATAGCCTTCTTCTCTGTTATACATTCTGTTTAATTCATACACCTATAATTATACGTTTCCTCCTTTTAGGATGTTACATGCACTTCATTTAATCCTATTACATCACCATTTCATATTCAACTATTAAATAGCCTGTCTGTTTTTATTTATATTTCATCGCACTCGATAAGTGAAGTTTTTCTTCCGAAAATTTGTAAAAATATATACTAATTTTACAGCAGCTTATGTTTTATCTGTTATTTCATTTATTAAAATCACGGTCTTATAGAAACGAAAATTTCATTATGATAAGAAAAATCTGATGAAAATCGACACCTTAATTATGCAACTTGAGTGATTGTATTACTTTCTCGAAATTATAATTTACAACTGTAATTTTGAGGTTTAGAACATCTGCGTCGTTTCCTAAAGTAATTGCTATATGACAAATAATTCACATTAAATATTTAAATAACATTCAATATATGTAATTTGAGAGACTAATTAGTTAATTAATTCAAGTTAATTAATTATTAGATTGTAACTTGATAGACGTGCCTCAAGCTACAAGGGGCATTTAAATAGTACAGTTTATATAAATATCAGGGACTACTATAATAAAAAATTCCCTAGTAAATATATAAAAATTATTTAAAATATTTAAAATATTTCTATAATTAATTTCTCTTAAAATAATTATAATTATGTGAGTTGTGTTTGTTCCTCTTTTGTAATTATACTACTACTGATTATTATGTTAGTTATAACTTGCGAGACTCTTAGCTTTTCGAAATATTTATTTAATGTAAAAATTATAACGATTTTATTGTTCTCATTTTAAAAATCGATATCAGCGTAAAATTTCATGTTTGTAAAATGTAGCTATTTTTGGCAAAAAAACGACCTCACATAATGTAATCATCAAAATGGTTAACTAAATTCGATTTACACAAACATATATAAAGTCTCATTTGGTCAAAAAGCACACTATAAAGACAGACAAATTTGAGGTCTACATAGACTATACTCAAGCGTACATACATACCTTTTTATGTCGTCTATATGTCGATGATGTCTTAACTACCGCTATGACTATTTTACACTTAAATCGTTTCATATATATATTGAATTATATTTTTTTCTATTCAGTACAAATTTTAAGCTTACCACCAGTTGCTCATGACTAAAAAACACTTATAGGTTGACTTTTTAATAGGGTAACAAGGTGTTTACATTATGGAAATAAGGTGTATATAGTTTCTTATTATTTGAAAAATGTTTTCCATCTTTAATTGCATGTTGACGTTTTATCTAAAAATACATTTCCTCATAAATTTCAACATTTTTTGAAGAAAATATCTAGAATTTTTCATCAGTAAAAGCAATATTATAGTTTAACTGAACAATATTCTGAGAAATTATTACAATTCAAATGAGATTTACGAAAATTAGAATTCAGTGAAAGAAGGCCTTTCCGATAAAAATAAAATATGGAAATTCCACTGTAAAACGTAAAATTTTGATAGACAATGTATTATTATAAATTATTATTATTATCACTTATTTATAAAAAATGATTATATACTTCCATAATCAAACGTTTACACAAAAATTAGACATAAACAAATTGGTATAACTCATATATGATTAAATAATCTTCTAACATAATAATATGAGACGCCTTACTTTCGAAATATTTTATTCCATATTTATCGGTTTGCTGTATAATTTGTAAATTATATTATTTAAATTTTGTCATACTTTACGATACAAATTATAAATTAACATACGTGGTTTTTACCTAACAATATTTCGTAATTTTTCGCACATTTTTTATATCAATTTCTCCATGACAGAACTAAATATATTCAATGTAATTTTTATATTATTATAGATAAAATTCTTTCTCTGTAATTACAAAAACATAAACAAATTGGACCAATATACTTTTTTAAGTGGACGCATTTGTAAGTGGTAATGCAAACAAATAAATACATAAGATTTAGAGAAGTAACAGATGCCAAAAAGAAATTAAATTCTACGTCCACACGTATTTTGAACAGCGGCAATTATAACAATATTGTGTTGAAGTGATATCCAGTTCAAATATCAAAGTCGGAAAAAAAACTATAACGAAATTTAATCGCCAGACAGACAGGCTTTAAAAATCACTGTATATATTTACATGGATATATTAATTGCATGGTCTCTGTGATGCAATAAATTTCATGAAACGGATATGAAAATGGTATATATAACGGACAATAAACATAGATGAATACGAAAAAAACTTCAATTATTAAGAATTCATCATATTTCTGAGTCTCGAACCTACCTGTCATTTATACTCTTCAACCAAGCTATAATGGTCCGGTGTATAATTTTGGTCTGCATGGTCCTGGCTGGGTATCTTTGCATGACCGAGGGAGCTTACATATTCTCAAACTCGATGGGGCGACGGTCGGCGGGAACTGCACGATTTCGCATCTGCGGTAACCAATATTTGCTCGCAGCGGTGAATATCGTCTGCAGAAATGTCAACTCAATTCAAGCTCGGGAAGCAGGTAATACTATGGCAGCCGAAGGGGTTCAAAACGAAATTCACTTAAATATGTACAGTTGTCGACATATATGGGCATTTTATCGACATATTTAGATGAATTTTGTTTTGAACCCTTTCGGCTGCCATATAATACCACCAATAGAGAAGTAGGTATTGTGGAGAAGGTGGTCGTAGAGTAATTGTTGGCACTATTATTGAATCACATCATTTATATTATTTTTTACTTAAAAATTAATTTAATTTTTTCACATATCTGATATGATCAAATATTGACAAAAAATCTTTTTACTTTCTTTTTAAAATTATTTAAAATTTTTTTAAATTTTATTTCAGTATTGCATTACTTAAATTACATTCAAATGTTCAACATTTGTCACGCCATTTATCTATTTTTCGTTTATCGTGTACTTGCAAAGTGTTTCACCAAATTGCCTTTCACATTCCATTCGGGATTATCATCCAAGTGAGAGTAGCTCACGATAATTTAACTGAGAATAGCTAGCTTCAAGTCTGTTCTTTGATTTGTCAAATTTTATTTAAGCTGATGAAAACAATTATTATTATCAATCAGTTTTACTAAATATTAGATGATGCATTTTGGAAAGTTCGTAGCTAACTAGTTCTAATCCATTAGTAGACCATTACGCAATTAGTTAAATGTGAATAGTACACTCATAAATTTAAATCATGTATATAAATAAGTAATATAAATAAGCGCATCATTTGTGAGATGAATGAATTACTGAACGATATACATAGTAGATTTCGTGCGGAGACAGTTAGAATAGAAGAACAGTGTGGACGACAACGAGGAAATAGAGTTTAGATTCTCAGATGAGAACACAGAAACTATCAAGAAACTAACCGTAAAAATGTGATAAGGCTGAAAGAAAGCGAAAGCGAAGGTCAAAGAAAATCAAGGTCACTGTAGAGATTCCGGCTTCAGGCAGTTCATCTGATAATTAATTGACTAATTTGTGTTCTGATGAAACGTTTATTATTTGATTTTGACATTTTAAATTTTGATAATATTTCTTGTTGTTAGGTCCCGTTTGAGAATGTTTAAAGAAACAAAGACTGTTTAAATGTTTGAAATACCTTTTTATTTAATCTATTAATGGAAAACTTGCATTTTGAAAAGCATATTTTTCCTCTTATGTTGTTTATAAATATAGGATGATTATATTTAAAAATATCATCCTATGATTATAAATTTCAAATTATCATCCGTTAATTTTAATTAATCAACCGCTTGAAACAAAGAAAAAGTTTGATAATTACTATTATACATAATGTATGTTATTGTTTTGTATTTTATTATATTATATTACTGTACATATATACAAATAACAATGGTTACAGGTCTGCAACCAAAACACCTGTTTAAAACGTTATGACTTTATAGGTTAATAAATCGTTTTGAACATAAAAAATCAAGAATTTAGTTAACATTCAAATAGTATAGTATAGTATTGTATAGCCAATTTAAAATATTTGAGATATGTCAAAATTAGACATAATAATTGCTTATAAAGTACATGTATAAATATATATCGACTATTGTGCTAATATTATCTATTCCCTTCACATTTACCCAATTGGGTTTAGCTTCAGTTTCTATCGAGTACTCAATTCTATTTCAGCAACCGTTGAGCGAGTTGAAACTCAGTTGCTCACTTTGGCCAATGAAGGTCCAATTTACTCTGACGAACGATGTCGAAAAAGTCAGTTCAATTTCCCGAAAGCCATCGTCAACAATGTCTGCTGTAATGATGCCGATATCTTTGTCATCAGCCAATACTGTAATAATTCCAAATTATTCCTCTTTTAACATTTTCTAATGCAGTACCTTTGTCATTTATGTAATGCAAATAGCTATTATATTTAAAATGTTTTCACTAGTTTTGCTTACCAAAAAGATATAAAGGTGTAAATATTTCTTTACTCTTCTATAAATAATATATTGAATAATAAATTCTACAATCATTTTGTTAAATGTATTATTGTACTCAAATATAATATATTTATACTGAAAATTAACTGATTTATGCATTTCCACCAATAATAATGATTGTTATGCAAACACTAGGCACGTTCTTAATTTCCAAATATTATGTAATGATATTTAACTAAAATTCTCAAATTCATTCTAATTATAAATTTCTATTACTATTTAGATCATATGAATAAAACTGAGTAATTGCTCACGAGTAAAAGAGTTGAGGAAAAGCTCATGATCAAAATATATGATTAACAATTTGTATAATAAATATTTACATATTGTATTATTAATGATGATTAATTTTATTTTATTTATGTAAATTAAATATTTATTTATTGAATCCAATTCTCTTTAAATTATATCATTTTAAACGAGTCTGACATAAAAAATTGTTGCCTTTTCAAATACTGAAACAAATCTTTTTATATTTCAAATTTTTTGCAGCTTTTTCAAGGTTAAATGTATTGCTAAAGTACAAGTAAATGTCATTTTCTCCAACCTTTTGCTTCATTTTTACCAAAATCTCAAACTTTTTTTAATGTGATCAAAAGCTTTAATTTTTATGAACCAATTGTTTAATTTTACTCGTATGAGCTAATAATTAACTTGCTGCATACTTTCTGAATATAGTTTTATGAATAAATCCATAATTAAACAAGCGTCAAAAGAATAATGGCGGTAATGACTGACGTTAAATGGTGTGTTGACTTGTGTAGAACATTTTAGTCAAATATCTAAATTAACAATAAAATTTTGTTTCTACAGATGCTTTCTAAATTGAATAGATAATATGTTATTAGTACTTAGAAGAATATTAACCAAGAAAATAACTCAGGACTACACATTTATAATAATATAGTTGTATTCAAATATAAAAAAGTATTCTGTCGATAGATAAAAACAGCTAATAAATATAAAAAGAGCAATATATTTCAGATATAGATTGAATATTAATTCAAAATAGTTACAATAGTATAAAATAGTGTTAAATAATTAATTTGCTATAGTTTTTATTTATTTATGAAAATCAAGTGCCTAATTATTACTTCAAAATTATCATGATACGAATTATTATAATCATCACTATTTAAAGAATTTAAAAATTATATAACTCAAATTAACTGAAATTAATGTATAATTCAGCTTTGAGTGCAACAATTTACATATTCAAGCTCACATCTTAAAATATATTTCGGTATGGTTAATATCAAAAGCTAATCCTTTTAATGTTTTAATATTTTAAAAATATTTAAATCAAAAAAGAAAAAATATTCAAGGTGGAAATATTAAAAAGTATTACAATATCACTGTTGCGTTTCGCTTTTAAAGGAGCACATCAGTGACATGCATATTATAATTCAGCATAATATTAATTGGTAACTCAGATGATCCGAGTCATTAAAGGGAGACATATATATTATGATGTCGTATAGATAAACACCACTTGGCTGTATAGCATCACAAGCATCCAAATATAGCTGTTAATGACAATATACATAAACTAAAAAGATTTACTTCATGACTCGTCATTTCAGTGAAAGAATATTGAAATTTACAATGACTAATATTTACGGCATTTTAGTAACAAAGAATATATTTCTTTGATTCAGTGTACTTGAATGATATATACCTATGTAAATCGAGCACTATGTAATTATTTGTATTTTGTAGTTGGTATGCTATTACGTTGTTCCCAAAACAAAGGAACAATTAGACAAATTATGTTTTTATAATTAAATATAATATAATGGTCTCTACTTATTAGTTAGTATGAAGTAGCCTTATGTATAATAATAATTATATATACAATTATAAATTATTAAATATATCAAAAGAATGTATATAACTGTTCTGTATTTTATTTTATAATATTACTATATAGGTATACAAATAACAATGGTTACAGGTTTGCAAACCAGAACATCTCATGTTTTAAAACAAACTATTGTTTTTAAACAAAATTAAGATTACATTCCATTGAACAAATATAAGAAAGTACCTAATGATACGTAAATCCCAGAATGTAATTTCACATAAATTTTCAAGTAGGTATTCATTAAAATGTTTATTATACAATTCTTCAAACTATTTTGATTAAGTGTAATAAGAGTTATGACTTTATAGGTTAATAAATCGTTTTTGAACATAAAAAATCAAGAATTTAGTTAACATTCAAATTATATAGTATAGTATTGTATAGCCAATTTAAAATATTTAGATATGTCTAAATTAGACATAATAATTGCTTATAAAGTACATGTATAAATATATATCGACTATTGTGCTAATATTATCTATTCCCTTCACATTTACCCAATTGGGTTTAGCTTCAGTTTCTATCGAGTACTCAATTCTATTTCAGCAACCGTTGAGCGAGTTGAAACTCAGTTGCTCACTTTGGCCAATGAAGGTCCAATTTACTCTGACGAACGATGTCGAAAAAGTCAGTTCAATTTCCCGAAAGCCATCGTCAACAATGTCTGCTGTAATGATGCCGATATCTTTGTCATCAGCCAATACTGTAATAATTCCAAATTATTCCTCTTTTAACATTTTCTAATGCAGTACCTTTGTCATTTATGTAATGCAAATAGCTATTATATTTAAAATGTTTTCACTAGTTTTGCTTACCAAAAAGATATAAAGGTGTAAATATTTCTTTACTCTTCTATAAATAATATATTGAATAATAAATTCTACAATCATTTTGTTAAATGTATTATTGTACTCAAATATAATATATTTATACTGAAAATTAACTGATTTATGCATTTCCACCAATAATAATGATTGTTATGCAAAAACTAGGCACGTTTTTAATTTTCAAATATTATGTAATGATATTTAACTAAAATTCTCAAATTCATTCTAATTATAAATTTCTATTACTATTTAGTTCATATGAATAAAACGGAGTAATTGCTCACGAGTAAATGAGTTGAGGAAAAGCTCATGATCAAAATATATGATTAACAATTTGTTTATAGAAATTGCTTTTGCTTCAGAGTAAAAGCTTTTATTAAACAAATACATATTATTAATTTTGGTTTCAAAAACTCGTAAAGTATGGCCAACTATCGAGAATTATATTCTAAGGGCGAAGTATTAATGAAAAAATTATAACAGGAAAGGAAAAATATGACACATTTAAATTTTTTATAAATAAATCAATTTTACTTTAAAAGTCCCAAAAACGGGTAATAAAAAACCGCAATGACAAGGCGACCTATAAAATTCAGTTTCAGAAAGATTTAGAAATTGAAACTGGAAAAATCATCAAAATAAAGTCTATTACCCAAAAATATGCAATATGCCATATGAATATATATAAAACTAAAAAGAAAACTTGTTAAAAAGAAAATTGGTAATGCACCAATCAGCTTATGTTCAAGAAATAAGAATCCAAAATAAAAAAAATGAATATACAATTAAAATAATTATAATAAATAGTAATAATATAATAAATAATCAATAATCAATAAATCTAAAATAACAACCCTTTTTTCAATATAATATCAGGTATTTCTGTTAACTAAATATTTACATGGTACAGTATTAAATATAATTATTTTAATTTAATTTATGTAAATAAAATATTTATTTATTGAATCCCTTTCTCATTAAATTTCATAATTTTAACGAGCTCGAAATTAAATATTGATGCCATTTCAAATACTGAAACATATTTTTGTAACTCAAACATTTTGTAGCATTTGCTTTAAATATTTTAATTGCTAAATTTCATCAACCTTTTGTTTCATTTTTTACCAAAATCTTGACTGTTTTTTATTTATACCTAATATGAAACTATGAACTAAAAGCTTCTATTTTTGAGAAAAAAGGCAATTGCTCAATTTTACTCATATGAGTTATTGATTACAGTATATACTTTCCGAATATATAGTTTTTTAAAAATAAATCCACAATTAAAAAATACGTTAAAAGAATAATTGGCGGTAGTTTGACGTTAAAGGATTTGGCGAATTGAATAGCTTGAAGTATATTATAGTCAATTCTGTAAAGAACAGTAGAATTTTGCTTGTACAGATACTTTCTCTGTACATTGAATAGATTAATATATTTTATTTAGTGCTTAGAAGAATATTAACCAAGGAAATAACTCAGGGCTATCCATATTATAATAATATAGTTTTATTCAAAATTTAAAATACTAGTAATCTGTAATTAAATAAAAACTGCGAATAAATATAAAAACAACAATTGATTGAATATAAATTGAAAATAGTTGCAATAGTATAAACTAGTGTTGTTCAATTAATCGATTCATAGTGAAAACTCGTAAATATCAAGAAATCGTCCATAAAATCTCGTATTTAAATAGTCGTAATGAAAATCTCGTATTTAAATAGTCGTAATGAAAATATCGTATTTAAATAGTCGTAATGAAAATCTCGTATTTAAATAGTCGTAATGAAAATCTCGTATTTAAATAGTCGTAATGAAAATCTCGTATTTAAATAGTTGTCGCTGAACTAATCGTATTGGAAAAGTTATATTGAAAAAATCGTATTTGAAAACTCGTAAAAAGGAATCATGTATAAAATCTCTTAATTAGAATGAACATACAATATTGAACCGTTACTTTTAAATAACGCAGCAAGCTTCTTAATGATAGATGTGATGCTTGATAATCGTGGTGTGGTCGCGGCTGCAAGCGGCCGCATACTTTTAATAATGTATATCGGTTACAAGGATGTTCTTTTTGGAAATTTGTGTCTTCTACACAGATAAATCAGGTACCTTAACTGTAACAATTACTTAAATACGATTAAATAATATATGGGCAAGATACGAGTTTATAATAATATTAGAAATTCGTAAACGAGTTTTTAATTTTCGATTTTTTAATTGATAATTTTTTAATAACGATTAATTAAATACAAATTATTAAACACGATAAATTCATTGACGAGTTTTTAAATTACGAGTATTTAATTACGAGTTTTCACCCTTTACGAGTTTTTACCGTGCCCCCTCAATTAATAAGGTACAGTCTTGATTTATTCATGAAAATCAAGTACCTATAATTATTACTTTAAAATTATCATGATTTGAAATATTATAATCAACACTGTTTATAGATTAAAAAATTATATAACTCAAATTAACTGAAATTAATGTTTAATTCAACAATAAGCATTTTCCTAAATTAGAATAATTAACTTTTCCAATGTCGCTCTTTAGAAATTATTCATTCCAAAAGTCAGAATTATTCGACGCTACCCTAAAAATTAAGTAGGTCCCATATCTGATTACCAATACGCCTCTGCCCATGTCCAAATCGAAGCACGAAAATAATTTTGAACCATATAATGGTTAGGTTAAGTTTTAAAGAAAGTTATTTGCACGAATAATATTTGCTTTATTCGTTTATGTAATGTATTTGCCGATTCATTTAAATGTTTTTAGTATACATCGTTTTGCTCTAAATATATCTTTCGTTTTGATGCTTCCTTCTAAACTAAAAAGCAATAAATAATTGTTCATTCCAAAAGTTTTAAGATTCCTGACAAAATGAGCGTTCTTAATGATTCCACTTTTGGAAAATTCTTTATGGGTGGAAACATTTACATATTCATTCGTATTGACATATTCAAGTTCACACATTGAAATCTACTTTGACATTTTTTAAATGAAAAGCTAATCCTTTTAAAGTTTAAATATAAAAAATAATTTTTGAATCAAATGAGGTAACATATTGATGGTATGAATGAATATTAAAAAGTATTAAAATATCTCCATTGAGGATATAAATTACAAGATTGAATTGAATTTAATTAAATTCGCAAAAATACATATTCAGCAGATTAGCAGAAAACACATGTTTCTTTTTAAAGAACAATAATATGAAATAAATTAGAAATACCTAATTACGATATGCAAACGGGATAATACATTATAATACAAAAAGTATTGAAGAAAAATGTATTCACTGACTCTGAAGGAAATAAATAACACCATGAGCATATTTCATGCGATTAAACTAGGGAATGAATATTTTAATAAGATTTAAAGGTAGGTGTATTGATATTTTTTGTCACTGAGATATTTGCAGGATTATTGAATAAACTATATATTTGTGTAAAAATTTGTTTTATGCAAATTTAAATAAAATTAAGTTGGCATTCGGCTTGACAATATTTGCACTGTATTCGTCGCGTATATTTGCACAAAATAAAACATACTAGTTTGATTAAATTTTATATATAATGAAGTGAATACAATTATACATATTTCTTTAGAAAGTCATATATAATTGTACAGTTAGTTGGATATATTTGAATTTTAACAAAATTTGTAGTTAAATAGTTTAATTTATATTTTGCTTCAATTATATTTTTCATCTAAACTTCGAAAAATTAAATTGTTTTATACATTATGGCTCTAGTGCAGAACTAACAGTTAAGGTAACTCCCAGTTAAGTTGGGAGTTAATTGCCAATTTTGGTGTGCAGAACCAAAAATTAATTTAACTGGCAGTCAAATTTGATAATGCATAATTTAACTGCCAACAGTTGGGGGTTAAATTGTATATAATCAATAGAAAATAATACGAGAGTCGGTGATATAAGATTGCATATATGTATATATTATACGCCCAATATGATACCGCTTGCTACAAAATCGTAATTTATTGGTTTGATTTGTTTAAATATTGATATGGATGTGATTGATATAATGGATGTAATAGAAAATGATAAACTTCCCCCAATTCGATTATTAAGAGATCGCATTAATCCTTTGAATTTTTTCTCCGATGACGAATTTCTTACCCGGTTAAGACTCCGTAAAAATTTCTTTATAATATTGCGCGACACAATTATTCCGGATATTGAAAACACAATTTAACAGATAAAAGCTATTCCCTTTTACCAATGCATATTTTTTTATCGCCAAAAATGGCAAAAAGCTGGTTAGCTACAGACAATTTTAAAAGATATAAATTCATTCAAAC
>JAYRBW010002864.1:0-13896 GCA_036023295.1 Invenusta paracnida | reverse complement strand
TAAATTACCATCGCATTGGTGGGAATATAAAATGGCGAACTCTGAATATTTAAACAAACATATTTACGCTTTTTGACAGAGTGAACTCTCTTGGTATTATTACTCCATGCTAAGGAGGCTTAAGAATAACAATGAGAAAAATAAGTACAAAAGGAAGGTGAAATGAGGAAAGTCCAAAAGAGTCAAGTTCCTTACATCATCGGCATGTCCTTCAAGCGTGTGAAGCAAGCGCTCTTCCTGCATACTCCAGACCTTGACGAGTTGATCGGAGCCCCCAGAGACCAGATACTGCCCATCGCGGGAGAGAGTCAAGGCATTGATCTCGCCGGAGTGGGCGGGCAGGCTCGTCTGTGTCACCCCCTCAAGAGTCGCTTGGATGGCAATGTAGCGTACGGGGGCGCCGGTTCGCAGACTCCAGACCACCAGCTCTCCCTTGCGCGTGCCTGAAGGAGAAGAGGGAACGGGGGCAGGCAAGGTGTCACTTATATTGGCATACTTTTGTCTCTCAGGGTTAATAACTTGTATCTAAGATGGCAGCTAGATGATTTTTCTGAAGCCTAAAAAGTCCGCTTGTTACAAATTTGGAAAGATCTATGTCTCCATAGAAGATGCAGGTAAGGAAGATAAGGAAGGTAGTATTTTTCAATTCTCTCTCACGTATGTAGGGCTGTGTTAAGTTAGACGACGTATTCGAACCAAAAGCTACTCCTGCATTGAGTTGACTAAAATAAGAATGTTTGGTGCGGCATTGTAAACAGGCTAATAATAATATATTCTTATTATTTTAATCGTTTAGCACGATCATCATGCGTTTACATTACGAACTAATGTCGACAACTTCCCTTCCAATATAGTTATTAATCTAATAGCTACAGAAATTAATCTCTAGGCGACTTTTGTTAATGCACACTTGCTGCACAAATAACATCTAAATCACCTAATTTCCATTAATGTGCTACACTAGCATAGATATGTGCTGCTACGCCAGTTTTCAGCCAGCAGGCGTGAAATCTTCAAACAAAAACAATAATCTCATTTATAAATCAATGAGACTTAGTTGGCCAAAGAAATCAGCAGATAGTAAAACATGTAAAAACGCAACCACACAATCAAATAGACGGTTTTATAAATATTACATAATCTAAACTTCATAAATTTACCTGAAATTATTACTATAATTCTTTTGTCAACAAATTCAAAAACGAAACCGAAACTTCTTTTACAATATTAGCGCTTCGTAGCAAGTTTAGATTATAATCAATAAGAGTCTTTGGCTTGCGTTCAAACCCACCTGTCACCGCCTCGTCGTTGTTGATAACCTCCGTCGCCTCGAGGCGAGCCGGGAAGGAAGCAATCACCGGCTGCGTGATTGATCCGGCCGAGTAGTGATTTCCCGCGCTGAGCGAGAAAAGGAGGTAGTGCGAGAGTCCGTCGCCAGGACTGTGCACTCCTGCCACGGCAATCTGGTCGTCCGGGGAGACACGCAGGTAGGTCACGCCGTCCTTGAGCTGGGCCGACACTGGCTGGTAGGGTATGTCGCGGGCCGCCTGATTACCCAACAGATCCCAGAGCAGGAGGGACGGGACGCCAGCTGCGTTCATCCTTGCCGCCAGAACGTGCTCGTTGTCATGGGTGATGCAGGTGGCGGTGGAGAGGATTTCGATGGGCATCTCCATTGGACCGCCGGTCACAAAGTCCCACAGCTGGGGGGGGAGGTAATTGAGAAATAGAGAGGGAATATGTAAAACACAGGCACGACGTAAAATACTAGATTTTATAATAGTCGATATTAGCTTTGTGTCCTAAATGGGATCAGTGCTGAGACCGGACACCGACTGACACCGACTGACACCGACTGACACCGACTGACCTGTAGTCGCTTGAGTCGTCGACTGCCATCAGCAGCCATGAAGACACCATCGAGACCTGCAGTGTCGTCTACAACCTGACCAACAAGGATCGAATCGGAGCAGGCTAAATGTAGGTCAGTGCAGCCCATTTCCATGCCATCCATGACCTTGAACAGGTCTCCTGACTGTTGATTGGTCGAACGAGAGAGATAGAGGGAAGAAAGGTAAACTATATAACATCTGAAGCATGTTTGATTACAGCATAGTAAATAAAATAATATGCCAATTCTTATTGATTTATTGATTTCAAACATTTCTGTCTTTTAATTTATCATAATACATATATACTTAACATAACATAACATAACCCCAAAACATAATATAAATATAAATAAGAATAATATATAATTTTATTCATAAAAATAATGAAATGCCTTAAAAATTGAGATGAATAATCAGATTTTTCAAATAATTCAAAAAAGTTTATCATCGCTATAATAACAATAACTGCAATTACCGAAGTTGATTTTCGATACATTCATTAAGTAATATAGTATCTCTTTTTGTTGAGGCTTTGTGTGGCAACAACTAGAACTATTATAGAAGACACAAATGCTCATTCAACATTTGATAGAATTTAAAGGATTTCCTCAAATTCGCGATATCTTTGATATTTAGGCAGTTGACGAATAAATCAGTTTTCACTGCTAGAATCTTCAGAAAATTTGGCGGTTAACATCTCGATAATGTCTCTATAAGAAATGCTTGGAACAGCAGCTGTTGCATTCGCATACAACAAGTTATGTTGCCCTGTTAAGTTATCTTATTATAACAAATCGATACGCTTTCATTGATTAGCGTTGACTTTGGTTTAGTTTATACAATTCTATGATCATTTCAAATTTTAATATATTAATTTAAATGTAATAGATTATATTTAAGGCTTAAATTTTCCCCAATAGCCTGAAACTTTTGAATATTCGATGTCTAATAAGTGACATTGTTCTCCAAAAGAAACTCACCATCATGTCCCAGACTTGCGGGGGACCTGTGCTGGAGCCCGTCACGACATACTTGGAATTGTGGCTGATTACGCAACAGTCGACCTTCATCTCCTCGTTGAGATAGACGTTCTGACGGTTGACGTCGTCTATCATTGGCTGATCGATCCGCATTGTTGAGTTGGCGTCATAGCTAGTCGGAATGCGAAAATAAAAGTAATATTATATAATACACTGAATTATGCAAGTACTTATTTGTTTAACACTATTAATAGCCTAAATATCGGATATACACCAATTTATTTAGATTCCTGACATTGAACTGGTCATGGTTCGGTTTCGTTCAGAAGTCACCATAAAAGTCGAATAGTCATTATAACAAACATTAATCAAATACTAGTAAACATCAACATTCAACAAGTTGTTTTTAAAATTTACATAAAAACAGTAACTTGTTTGGTACTAATAATTACAAAAGTAATGCGAGAGAATATTTAGTACATATTTCTTCATAATTTACGCCATACTACTGCTCATTTCACGAGTAGCGTGAAGGAAAATAGCCTCCTTTGTGAAGACTCACCGGTTGTAAATGTCAAGATGGGAGAACTGTCCAGGTGGATGGTAGGGCGGTATTCCGGTAACTGATCGTGCTCCACCGCGTCGCCCACCAGTAGAGAATCGGTTGTTGGCACCGGGCAGAGAGTGCAAGCTTGAGACGCGATTCATCTGGTAGAAGCGTGAGTCAAAGTCCTGGAAGTGTGAGTAATATTTGCTGTCAAGATTAATCGCAAACATGTGAAAATGTAAATTTGGAACATTATATACGTAAACAACAACAGTATTCAAAGTATTTCTGTTTGACAATGTTATAGCTAGTGAAAAAGTGACCGCAAATTGTATTTATGACAACTCAACTATCATTGTTCTGACAAAGGTGTTAATTGCTTACCAAAAAGTTGCCAAACTTACCTGCTATAAACATACATAAAATGACCGCTAATAGGCACAGCAGCGAAGTCAGTCACTTCTCGAAATATTTTTTAATTCCTTATTATAAATTGAATATCTTTCCAGTTAAATCAGTCAAATTGAATATATCTCCAAATAAATTGGATAAATTGGATATTTTTCCAATTTCTAATTTAATTTGATAAATTGGATATTTTCCGATTAAATTAGGTAAATTTGATAACATTCCAATTCTATTAATTGCTCTTTCTAAAAAAACATTCAACTCAAGTTCTACGAATTTTAAAAACAAAAATAACAGTAATAACTGTGCAGTGGATCTGAATTGATTTTAAAACCCATATAAAGTCAGTACAATCAAAATTTTCTTGAAAGCAACAGATTCTGCTGCAATAAACGAGTACGCACAGGCAAACAGAATTTGTGACACCATACATTAATGCATTTGTACAAGACTTAACTGAACATATACACGAGTAAATACAGATCAGAATTTTATTATACAAATTTAAAACGTAAGATGAGTCAGATTAAAATAAATTATGATTGAGATTCGGGTTTGAAAATTGTCTGCGAAGAGATTTCTTTTGTGTAATATTTTATCTATTTAAAAACTTATACTATTTATCAATCAGCCTCAGTTTCATCTCTGTGTTTATTTTGAGTTAACAATAAGAATTCCAGCTTACCGTTGCGCTAGCTCCACCAACGATCATATGACCATTATCGACAGCTGACGAGTTCTGAAATGGGACGAAATTTAGGGAAAAGAATATTATCAATGAAATGAACAATCGTTTAAAATCATAGCTTTCCACACGAAACATAAACATGGGTTAAACGGTTGATCATAATATTATGTAAAAGTAAAAATACATTTCAAAATTCAAACCAGTCAGTATAATTTTACCTTCAAAACAGTATTATATATATTACCGTGTGAAGTCAAGTGATGAGATTAATTACTTGTATTTTGTATTTCGAAATTACTGAAGCTAAACATGAAATACTTCATTCTTGTCTGTTTTCGATAATAACAAATAACCAAAATAATGCGATGTGCATGGTTTAGTAAACAAAACGGTAACCTTCTGTAATACTGTAATATCTCAAAGCTTTGAAACAACTAAAAACAGATAATGTTATTTGACAATGCTATCTATATCCGAAGATTGTAATACCATGGTAACATATTGATTAACCAATTATAATAAAGACATATCTATTACAATAAATTATAAATGTTATATAATATTATCTGCTATGAATACCAATATAATAAATACCATTTCTAATACAGAATTATTACATTGAAACATACTCAATGAAACGAAATTTGAACATATATTTCTTATTAAATTTTAATTACACAACAAGTCTTTCAATTTAAATGGAAATTAAATTTGAAAGTGTTTACTGATTAATCTCATATACCTATGTTATGAAACAATAACAGTTTTGCAACCATAATAAAATATTAAACAGGCCCTTAATATTACAAGTTATTAATCTATGCCATTTTGGTCACCAAATATTGAAATAAAAGTATTTAACACAAAAGGATAAATGTCAAAGGTTAAAAGTGTAACTATTATGTTTTAGACTGAAATGAAATTATTAAATCTTTTTTTTTAATTGTTTTAAAACAAAAGACAAATAAGAACCTCCACAAAGTTCACCAAATATCCATGAAATTACTGCACCAATGAATGAATTGTACTAAACTATTATTTACGTGTTTCAATCAACCTTAAACTAACTACAACAGATGCACTTTTTTTGAATCCATAATTGTCTTCTAATATGATTTAAAAAGAATAGCTATAACTAATCTTTAATAGTTTGTACAATATATGATAATATAATATACATATATCATCTATTCTTTGATTAGTCAAACAATCGTTTATATTCTGGGAGATAGAGGAGGTATTCAACGTATCTTAAAGGAAACCTGTGGAGGAAAATGTTACAAAGAAAATCGAAGGAGAAAGTGTATAACTTATAATGAGAAAGATTAATGTGTGTCCATGTTAAACTCGACTAATCTTGAATTACTTAGATACCTATATGAAGCCTAAAAGGGGTAATGTGGAATCTCTAAAAGTCCATAGGATTGTGCAGTTGTTTATGGAAATGAAATGGTGAGGACAGTGGTACAAGTGTCAGTGTCTAGGATTTAGTCAAACCTTATCCATCATTTCATATTCGGAGCACTGCCAGGCTGGTGTAGCTTGTTTCAACTGTGTAAAAAGTATATAATGCATTTACAGGGTAAATACGATTATTGCAACATGCATAAATTAGCGTATTGGTTATTCGAAACATACATTAGGCAGTATATATTAAAAACGCAGATTATATAGCTGCATAATTTAAAAGCACGTATTATCTTCCTACAATGCTATTGATTAAAATTACAGATATACATTAATTGCAAGCTATATTTAGTGAAAATTAAATGTTTTACGATTTTATGCATACACTATTGAACAAAATTGAGAGTAATATGTTTAATAATAATATAATTTTATAAGAAAGCAAGATTAATTTGATTATATTTAATGATTTTTTAATTATAAAAGAAAATCGTTAATAATGTTCAGACAATTTATAGATTAATTATTAACTATGTTTCCTTGCTACACATCTCCCAATTAATGTTATCAAACTGTTTAATGATAGGTTAATGGAGCGTAGCAGACAAAGCTTCAAAGTAAATTTGCAACTATCATTATTATAGTTTTATTAGAAAGCTGGTTTTCTCGAAACTTACGAAGTATTTAGATTCATCGGCAGTTTGCTCGTTCTCCTGGCAAAGGCATGAGCAATAAGATATCATATTTAAAATAGGCAGACGCCGCGTTTGAAAAAATGACTGCTTACATTTTTATAAGTCTAATGATTAGATTATATAGTAAGTTTAAAAAAAAAATTATAAGCGTTAGTAAATTTAGTTGTAAATGTTTCGTTGGTTTCAAAGAACTGAAACTATCAAATTTTAAAAGTAAACAAAAAATTAATAAAATTAATTGACCAACAGTCGAATTAAATCTGAAATATCACACGATATAATAAACAAACAATCTAAAGGCCAACATTAATACAGTTAAAATATTACATTCATGATCAGAACAACAGCAAAAATAATGTTTGATTTATAATTATTAAGTAAACTGTACACTAAACAGCTATTAACTATTGTGCAACACTTTCTACAGTACATTTATCGCTAGACACAAAAAATGCATCTGTTTGATAAATCTATATATAATTATTATTTTCTATAAATAAATATTTATGTTAATACTGAAGTCCAAATCTAGTTGCAATACTAATAGTTATCTTAAAAATGGCTTTTATTTGCTAATTTTCTAATATATAAAGGACAACCACCTAATATTTAAAAAAATTGATAATGACCACCGCTTTTCTATCAAATACATGAAATAATATTAAAATGGCAAGCCTGGATTTACTAAAACTTTTTATGACGAAATCAATATATTATGTCATTAAAAATATGTTATTTGCCCAATTAGGCAATAAATAAATGTCTAGGAATATGTAATTAAAGCAAATTAGTGTCAAAACTAAAATAAACATATTGATATACTAATCATATATATTAATATACATATATATATATATATAATCAGATGTTCAATAATTTAATGATATATCATCGGATTCATTGTATCAAAATGACTCTTGTAATGAAGAATGAGGGGGAAGGGTTGATGAAAAGATTTGCAAAAATATAAGAAACATATCCAATCATATCCATCTTGGTTATCATCCGATCGACTGACTATTAATCTAAAGGCCGGGAGAAGCAAGATATAGGAAAGAGAGGATCATATCATTTCCGACTTATTTTGCTAGTCGGATTATGATTGGTCCAAATTTAGGAGGTGCTTGATTATAAGTTGACGATTACACTGCATATTGTAAAATTTGAACTCTTAAATTAACAATATCGATTTTGAAAACAATTTTACTTTCCCCGGTTGTTATATCATACTGTATTTTTGTTCAAAAATTAAAAATTGGGATAATTTATATTTTTATATGTACCGTTTTCATTTCTACTTCAAATTTTGAAAATTTCCAAGCTGACCAATAGAATAACGCAATGGAACTTTTGTCGATAACATCTAAGCCTTTTTGGAGATGATCGAATTTGTTTCTTGACTTATATTATTTCAGTGGATAATATGACAGTGGGTATGTGCAGTATCTCTTCATCCCCATTTGAACATCTAGAAAATCGTGAGTCACAGCACACACCTACTAACTGGTGTATTAATCAGCGGACGCGACTATCTCGCTATATACTATGTAATATGCATTAGACAAAACGTGTGTTAGCAGTACTTTTCATACTACAAAAAACTTACAAAAAATTTAGTTTCAGTGACTCGATAGTTCGGACTCATACCCTGTTGAATAAATTATTAATATTGTGAGATAATGTTATAAATGGCCAGATAGTAATGACTACTTGCAAGCTCATACACTTAGTTGTGAATGAAATAAATCATAAAATACGTAAATACCAATTATATATATAATATATAAATGAAACTACTTGATACTATTGATAACTACTAAATATATACATGTATGTATGTAATATAAATTCGATAAGGTATCTACAATAGAATTAAATAGGAAAAGTATAAATACATTGGAATACTGTATTGCAATAGACTTTTCCGAAGAAGAAAAAACACTAAAACTTTACAAGAACTTTAATCACATTTTACTGATTTTATTTACAATTTCGTATCTGTCTAATAAAAGTGCTACTAATAAAAAGCGAACGTAAACATTTCATTTTATTGCAAGGTAAATGTGAATGAAATACTAATAGAAACATTTTAGAAAGCAATTATACTGCGCCATAATTTCTGCAATTAATATCCCGTGCAGTCATTTGTTTATAAAATAGTTTAGGGGCGATATTGGAGAGGGCGTGTAATGGAGAGGGCGTTTATTGAAGAGGGGCGTTTATTGAAGAGGGCGTTTATTGAAGAGGGGCGTTTATTGAAGAGGGCGTTTAAGAAGAAGGGCGTTTATTGGAGAGGGCGTTTATTGAAGAGGGCGTTTAATGAAAAAGGGCGTTTAATAAAGAGGGGCGTTTATTGAAGAGGGCGTTTAATGAAAAAAGGCGTTTAACGAAGAGGGGCGTTTAATGAAGAAGGGCGTTTAATGAAGAAGGGCGTTTAATGAAAAAGGGCGTTTAATGAAAAAAGGCATTTAACGAAGAAGGGTGTTTATTAGAGAACTTAAGAATATTGTTAACAAGACAGCAGAAACAACATATTTGAGTAAAACAAATCATTATGACCGGTAAACATAAATTTTGCTGAAATGTATTATTTATTAGATGACTTTTATATTTGTTATTTCCAGAATGGATGAATTAATACATGTTTTACAGTTCTGTTTATAAATATTGTCAATATTATGCTCAATAGGCAGTGGACCGCTTCAACAATATAAGAACATCATCAATTAACTTTTATTTATACATTAGAAATATTTTATTTTGAAAATACTCGTAATCAAAATATTACGAATTGTTATATTGTATAATAACACATTCTGGTTCTATAAAATAGTTTTCGAAAGTAATTTTTTTGTATTTCACTTTATCGTTAATTTAAATACGTGGATACATTTTTGCAATTATTTTTATTGATCTAATAAATTACGCTGTTGTACGGAAAACTAAAACATCTTTATAGAAATTATTTGAGATTTAAAGTATATTAGAAGATTAATCACTACATATAGCAGTACAAATTATTAGCAATTGCCCTTTGCATTTACTATAGAAGAGTAAACGCTTTTCAATACTATACTTAAACACTTGTGTAAGAATTATGTACATAAACAATTATCAATCAGTGCTAATTTAGCCTAAATAAAAATCTTTCAAATCTTAAACATACTACATTACATCACTCAAAATATGTTCTGAACATATCAATTAAATCATTGATTTACAAAGATAAAAGTAATGAAAAGTTGTGCGAGTAAAGCTAACATTTCAATGTTATATTCGTTTAATTGAGTAAAATTTTGATTTTCAAAATATCAATTGATCAAAGTATAAACACGAACTAAACTGATTATAATATAAACGAGTAATATTTAGTCATCAAAACAAGTGATTAACATTTCAAACCATATCAGCGAAATCATACATTTATGATGTGATCGATACAAGACAATTTCAAAGATTTCCGCTCTCTAAAAATGTGCACAGGTGTTGTACCTGAGCATATATAAATAGTATGAATTCAATTATATATACACATATAATACTTTGATAATAGAAAAGCTTGTGAAAGAAATTTTTTTAGCAAAAATAACAAAAATGCGTTAAAAAGGTTATCGCGTCACGCGTGTGTAAGACAGGGTGATTGCGCTTACAGAAACCAAGCCAAGACCAGGTCCACGGTCAATAGCCTCCAAGGGCAAGTCCACCGGCTAAAAGAGAGTTCAAACGGACGCCAATAATATCAATTATACCATTTAAATAAAAATCAATATATACAATACCAACCAGAATATTAGAGTTTATTAGTTATCCATAAGATATATTGTAATTATCTAGTACTACAGACATCGGCTACATCGCTCTAATCCAGACTGGCATTCTACACCAAAGATTGTACCTTATATTAAGCTATGACCAAATTTTTACCAATTAATATCCAGCTATTTTACATATATAATGCCTGGGTTTTCATACACCATAGATACTTCAATAATATAATTATGGTGGTTAATCGATATAGGCGACCATGTGTCAACTATTGTTTCTATACGTAACGTTAAGAAAACAGCTATTTGTCCTATGTCACCAATACTGACACTAGGCAATTGTGCTGCAGTGAAACACCAGTCTGGATGTAACATATAATTCGATGTATATTATCGCACATCATTTCTGTTAAATTAGGAATAGTAGAAGTTTTCACCAGACACAAACGAAGATAATAATGGCTTGTTAAACGATATACCACAATTTACTTTATTAATGAGTAACATATGCAATTTCAATTACAAGTAAACTATATAATAGTCCTCAATATATTTTTGTAAGTACAAGTTAAATATATGTTTGTCAGTAGTAATATCCTTGTTAAGAGCTATGCAACTTTACAAGTGTCTGATATTAAGTATACATTAGTAAAATATATATAACTCAGTGGTGGACAACCAGGTTAAAATCTTAAGCATCTACGTACATGTATTTCAAATTAGTATTAATTCAACTAATATATTTCTCTAAAAGTGTTAAATTAAACTACATCAACGTTAGTCATACGTATGTGCTAGGGGATTAAAACAAAATTTTTTTCGACCACGTTAAGTGCTGTTTTAATTGTTATATATCTTATTAAAACAAATCCAATGGATACAATCTTTTGCCCAGAAATACAATGTACATATCACCGTCAATGTTATTGGCAGGATTTGACTCTTCATACTGTATTATTGGCAGCATATATAACATGAATTAGATAATACTACAAAGCGGTGTGTTATTCTCATGAATAAACCTACGGATATTCCCTGACGAAGGTGCACACAATCCTTTAAGAGATGGATAAATACAGAACGATACCAATAAATAAGGGAATCGTAAAAGGCATCCGATACATATGACAAGTTTAATATATATACACATACCGATACCACATATGTTAGAAGTAAATATATGCTACTATACGTTTATACTCGTTCGATAATTTAAACAGTTTTGTAAAGACGGCAAATTCTACGCATGTAATATATTCCATGTGTAAGGGTTCCATTTAATAGAGGTGGACGCAATAAATCTTAGAATAAGTCCAATTTTAAAACTACACAATAGGTTTGAATGATATAAAACTTACAACAAAAGAGAATAAAATTAAAAACAGTGAATAATTAGTAAGCATACATTTACTATGTAGAAAAGATTAATAGCTTCTATATAAATATTCGATTAATGTAAAATATAACTTAGCATTTTCGTCCGTATAAATACTTCGCATTAGTTAGAGAGGGGCTAAAATGCAATTAATCACAATATGTAAACTGCGATGTATAATAAGTATCTCATTTCAAATAAACAGTAGCTAGTTAAATGGATTCCTTTCATGTATCATATAGCTTTGTTTGCTATTCTATGCCTCTATATTGATTAATTCCTTCGCTTACAACCTAGAATGTTGACTCACAACTTTGGGAATAACACTACTTTTCCATTAACAGTTATATATGTGCATCATTAGATTGCCAAAAAATACTTGTAATGCGGTTATAGAGTTAGTCTACGGATCTCATCATGGAGCTCGACAATTAGTACCAAGGGTTAATGTGACAGTCGATGCTATAAAAGTCATACAATCCTAACAGTTTTTACTAGTTGTCAAAAAAATCACGAATTCTACTATGTATAAATGAAACCGATTCGGAGAATTAGGCTATCATAGGCAATAATGATAGGTTTTGATTTGATTTCGTAAACTGTTGTTACATTAATTTTGAACTATAACATTTTAGTAGTATTATGAGAACATGACGAAAAACAAATTTCCTTCTTTACCATTGTTTCTTGTAAAGTTGGTTTATAAATGTGTTAATAAGTCATTTTTAATCTTACGTCGATAAACATACACATACCAAGCATATTACAATAATGCCAGCATTATTTGGTATAATCGAAGCAGGATTATTATTTGAATGGGTTTTAAGTAATCACTACAATTTACGTTAAAATAATTATTATCTAATATTTTAGTATTCATAAAGAAATATACAAGTCCAATGTTAGTATCTAAATAATTGACTATTATGCTGCTTTTACATCTTGTTTAATTTAAAAAGTTTATAGTTAGTAAAAAAAATTTTTTAGAGCAATCTATTTCGAATCATTAAACTATAGTACTACGAATTAAATCAATTCCCCATTCACCAGCGTTGTGGAATAATGTCCAATTGCACTGTGCAGAACGACCCTTATTCAAGTGACTTAAGCTATTTAAATGGACTGTCACATCCAAGAGTACTGTCAAACATGTGTGGACCTGTACGTGTTAGATGAAGCTGTTAATCTCATTGTTTATCACTTGAAGCACTTACTCCTTTGGCCCATTTGTCTGGTGTAGGAGCTTCAACTCCAATGTCATCCTGTCATCAAGGTAGACCCGATATATTACATGTTTTATGGATATTTGAATTTGAATAAAGGTAACTTATAGAAGGATAAGATATTAAATAATTAAACTCGTACATTTACAACCAATGTGAAAAATAGTTTAATTTAATTTTTATATACATTAAGTATACTATAAAAATAATTACATTAAAATGAATGAAATGCAAACATCTAAATTAATTACTTAAAATTACTCAGAATTATTCTCATTTTTTGGAACATCGATTTTAGTGGCCCTTATCGAAAAATACCCCAACCAATAGTGCAACCATTGTTTTTTAAATGTTCAATATCGATGTTGACCTTTGATGATATATTGATCGTATAATCAATATAATTGGCACAACAAATAACAATAGATAGGTATATTATTACACAATTTACTTCACTAAGAACAATAATAATACTATCATTGTTATTTATGTTGTTTTGGTTTCGACATAAATATATAGGTTCATTAGAAATGTCCATTTAACAGCCTGAATCGTTAAAATATGCGAAATCTTTACTACAATTTATTGATCAGTCTAAAAGAAAGATGCACTTCTAAGAATGCATCTATTTTACAGTTCTAGACTAATTTAAATACAACATTGCTTTAAAATGCGAGTGATATAAGTAACTTAAAAATAATATTATGATACAACTGTGTTAGATAATATATCTGTATGCGTGCAATAATACCACTAAATATTTCTAAAGAATTTACCTTATAAACCTAGTTATCCTACACAAGACTAGAACGGTTCCTATTAAATCCATCAAAGACCGATTACTACCTGTGGACAAAAGCAACGTTATTTACAAATTCGAGTGTACGTGTGGAGACACATACATCGGTCGTACAGGG
>JAYRBW010002853.1:0-13897 GCA_036023295.1 Invenusta paracnida | reverse complement strand
ATTTCTGTACCTTTAGTCTGAATCTTTTCAACCATGGTTTTAAACCGGAGTTGTTATAGTAAAAAACTCAATAATTGGTTTTTTTCATCACAATTGCAAAAGTTTTTTAATTTTCTTCTTTTTAAAACAAAAAACATCAAATTAAACGTTTTGTATATGTATAGTTTTGTATATGTACACTAAAGTATATTTTTATAATATATACATTATACAAAAATAATGTATAAATGTAAAAAAATGTATTATGTATTTAAATGTATATAATTTAAAAAAATTATACTACATTATACACTATTAACTATCTAATGATAACATTATTAACAATACATATATTATTGGACATTTTTGTCCAGGGGGTTGGGGGTCGTCCGACCACAATAACCCCCCATCCTCTGATTACAAGTCTGATTGTACACAAGATAATGAATAATATCATTTTTTGATTATTTAAAAAGTTAAAAGTATTAAAAATTATTTACATTAAATTTATTGACAGTTATCTTTCGACTACTTTTAGCTATTTGAGTAATAAAAATATAACAAAATGAAACTGGTCAAGTTGAAATTATTAATTGTTTATTCAAGATATACCTAATCTTATGTATAAATATTAGAAAAATAATTTATTAATATTACACAAAATAATAGTAGAACCATCGAGAAACTTAATTGATATATTCCCAATATGTAGAATTTATTAAATTCAGCAAACAATTTGAGATACAGATTCATAGAGTAGAATTTATAATACAATTCACAGAGTATTTCATGCGCCTTAATAGCTAGGACCTCAATGTTACAACAAATTATATACTTACTACCTACAAATGAGATATATGCAATAAAATTTTTACATTTAAATTAATCCCTTTTTCTAAATTAAAATAACTTAATTTTTTAAATAGAAAATATTTAATATAGTATATATATTCACGTAAAAAGTTTCCCACATTAGTTTTATGTTAAGATATACATAAAATTAATAAAAGCACTTCTATTGACATGTAAATATATTTACATAATATACTAATATATCAAATTATTTAATTGCGTGGTCACATGTATAAAAAACAGATAAAGTATAAATGTCGATGGAAAAAAATGTGGATAAGAAGTGGATAATGTGGGGATACAATTAAAATGTGGATACCCAATATGGATATGTATCCATAATGTGGATAGTACACATGTATATAAATAAAATAAATTGCGTCGCAGAGTTAATAATTCTGTAATCAATTATTTTATATAGTCTGTATAACCGATGATACCATATTGATAAACTTGTGTATTATAATATTACCTGATTGTACTATTAGAATTATTTTTAATTAAAATATTGTTCATAATCATTTTTATATGTAAAATCCGGAGTTCATTCCGACACAGCGAAAAAACGCCGAAATGCCGACAAGGCAATAAAATGCTGCGAGCCCGACGCTGTACCACGTTATAGGTATCGCAGCGACTCGCCGCCTAATATCCTACAAGTTTTAGACTTCTTTTTCACAAAATATAATGACGCAGTAATGTGCCAAATAGAGTATTTTCTTATTAAAAAGTGTCTTTCTACATTTTATTAATATCGCCCAATCGCCACCAGTACGTTGGTGGCCCGAAATCGGGCCGACATATTTTTTTCGAGCGGGTATTATTCCACATGGATTCCATAATTATGGAATCTTCCAAGATTAACGTGGATAAGATTACTGTAAAATCTTGCAAGGAATCCATATGGATTCTGCAAGATTTTTTTATATCCATATTACTCCACATGGATTCCATAAGTGGATAAGATAGTTGTGGAATCTTGCGTGGAATCCATGTGGATTTTACAAGATTGGTGTGGATTGGTTGACTAGTGCACAAGTGTCCCCATTCTTAAAATGTTAAGTTTAATTTTAGGTTCAATTCATGTTTTATAAATTTTGTGGTAAGTTTGTGGTAAATTTGTGATAACTTTTGAGGTAATATTGTTTTGAAATCTTTAATGTTGTTATTTTTAGTTTATTTCAAATTAATTTTTAATTACGTTGTGGTTGATTTGTTTGTTTGATTTCATGTTCAATTAACTTAGTTCTTTTTTGTGATGTTCATTTTCATTATGCGAGAATAATTAGTGCTCAATAGGCGAGGGCGTAAGTGTTCATTAGGCTAGGGCACATGTAATAATTAGGCGAGGGCGAAAATTTTCCTTCGGCGATGGCGTAATTGTTATCCTTAAGGGGGGGGGGTGGGGGGCTAGCCCTGATACCACCCCTGGTTATAGGTCGCGTACTCCAATTCCATAATAATTATAGTTATTATCTCTGTTAGTAGCAAGATATTAGCAAGTAACAATAGTTATTCTGTTAACTCTTATTTTGTCTAGTTAAACACAATGCCGTATTTTAAATTATATTAGCTGTATATGTGTGCATAATTATGTGTACCTACCAATGCGTATTTATATTTCCATTTTCGCACTTCTACTAATTTTTCGTATTTATACGTATTTATAAATTCATTCAAAAATAATTTTAAAGTTCCTTATTCAGTCGCATTATACGTATTATTATACGTATCTTACGTCGAATCAAAAGTCAAACGTACCGTATTTAATATGCATATAGACTACGAATAAATACGTATTAGATACGTAAATTGGTGTTTATACATGGCCATTATAGGTACTTATTTATAGCTAATGAAATCAGTTACACTACAAAGCGCGTCACTAATTGTTCTTTTGGTTAATTAAAGGTGTATATCCTTACTGCAGATGTAAACCAGGATGCGTCTACTTGCTTTGCTTACAAATTTCAAACTAATACCAATAAAAAAAGTAATGGCTTAATGGTTAATGCTTAAAGGTTAAGCTTAAAATGGCTTGCAGCGATAGCCCATAAGGGTAAGCCATATGAGACAACAATCGATGTGAAAAATAGTAGAATGTAAAACTTAAGACATTTAAAACACAAACATAACATTCCGACTACGTTATGCTGTACATGTATCTGTATTATGTAGTAATTTTCTAAATCTCTATAATGAATAGGGGTGAATATCTTATAAAGTTTGAAAAATCGCTATACATATATATAAATGAGTATACTGTGTTTTATTTTGTTTATTTATCTCATTCCTTTTATATATTAGTGGCATTTAAGGCTGAGCGATTTTTTGATTTTTTCGATTTTTTAGTTGATGGTGTTCTATACACTACTATACAAATGTTATGTATATTCGATCATCAGCAACAATCTATTTTGTTATACGTGATTATAATATTACAATAACGTAATATATTTTAAAGTATAGTTTTGATCATTGTATTTTATCATGAAACTTGGCAATTTTGGCTATATCTTGGGTGCCACAATAATTTTTACTATTGCTCAATATGGAGTACATTTATTTTTTTACATTCCTGCAGGAATTATTTCCTTCCTCATGGGGTAAGTAAGCAAAATATTAAATTTCTAATAGATTATATTTTCAATAAGTAACTTTAAAAATTAATAGATTGCAAATTACAAGTTGCAAGTTGAACTTAATTTTATTACCTGTATACTAATACACTACAGCACATAGTCATACTATTACTAATACTATACTTATAGACAGATAATATAGTATCGCTATTAGTAGTATAGTTTTTTAAATTCATACTTTGAATTGCAAATTGACAATATACCACTGCCACTGTGCTTGTGACTAGGTTTATTTCTCAATCTCATGACACTTTTAAACAAGATCTTTATTATGCCTGACAAGACACATTTATATATAGAAAGAGATTGGAAATTTGGAGTGATCTTATATATTACAATGCCATAGAAAATAAATGTGCCTGTGGCATTCAAGTTTCAGGAATTAATTAAGCCTAAAAAATCTAAATTTTTATATTTTAATTGAAACAAAAACCATAACTATGTCTATGTAAATATAACTAAATATAAGCTAAACTTTATAATTTGAAAATAATAAACCTAAAATTACTTTTTCTATATACTTATTTTTTATGAGTCTCAGTCCACTCCAGGGCTAGTATAACTTTAAAATATAATCAATAATTTTAAATTATATCCTTTTTCTTTCTTAATTTTCCATAAAATATTTTTTCTAAAATTATTATTCATTTTGACTAATGGAATATTTCTTCAATTTATTAGTCTTTGTCACAGTATATTTTTAATACAAAATGTTTAGTTATTTTATTATATTGAAACTTTTTTTTTAATCAAGGTTTCCATAAGCTTTAACAATTGAGAAACAATCATAGAAAATTGAATTGTGAATTATCCAATAAGAAAATATCTTAAAAATATAATTTATATTACAGATCAGGGAAATTACCATGAGTTTTGACTTAATGTCATATTATTTATTGCCCCCTCCTCCATCCATCCCCTCTTGTTTTGCTTATAATATAAAATAAAGCTAGGTATATATAAAATATTAGCTATATACCTATGTAGATTAAACCAGATAGATTATATAATTAACTTTTACCTAGATATACAAAACAACAAAAATAAATACCTATACTTATACAATTTATTAGGTATATGAATATAACAATTGAATCAATACCTATAATCAAACACTGTCTAAAATTCTATTCTTGACCACTGATCTCTTCACCAACATCAAAATTCTTCTTACAATATAAGATATCTATTGCCCATCATAATGACAGTAGTGCTCACATATATATATATATATATTACCACTTTATATTTATGAATATATTGCAAATTTATTAATTATACTATTTCAGAATTACTAAACCTAAAGCCATTATCTGTATTACTCCAGCAAAGTGGAAGAAGCTTGATTTCCAGACAGATGGATTCTTTTTTGGCTTATATATAATATTAAAAATTAAATTTACTATACAAAAGGCCTTGAAGGAAACCATGCCTGGAAAGTTAATACTGTTTATCCATTTCAAGAAAGAATTTTGACAAATAATTATTGCACTGCTGAATAAACATAAAAAAGTCTCCTGTAGTTTATTCACTGGCCCCAAGCTTTTGATGTCTGGAACTCAACTTCTTTTTTTACCATCATTCCAAACTATTGATCTGCCAAAGGTCATATTGTCCACATTTAAATCCATGAATCATATCCAGATTATTGTGATACAATACTGACATGACTTCTGGTATTGATGTTTAGCATACAAGCCTCAGTTAAAAGCAAACTATGGGAGGTCATTCAGATTGCTCTGGTTATATTTCATGATCAAGATATGGTGGAGTGAGATTTTTCCATCAATAAAGAGATTGTTATTGGAAACATGAAGGCAGAACACTGATTGCTCAATGTACCATATCAGACCACTTAACACAGGTAAGTTTAGTACTTTTAGAGAATGATAAATTTAAATACATTTAGGTATGACTGTGTTTGTTTTATTTTTCAGATGATAAATGACATTCTTGTTTCTCATCATTATATAAATTATTATATTTGAATTGTGTTATGTCTCTGCATAACACGTTGGCAATCAAATCCAAGCTGCTGGCTTCTGCTTCCTTGACATGAACAAAGTATTGTCTGTATCAGGATGGCCATAATGCTGCAAAGCATGCATGGGACTGAAAGTGCAAGAAGGATGAAGTGGCAGTGGTGAGAATAAACTTGGAGAAGATAAAGAAGATTGTCAAAGACTTGTTCGTAGAGGCTGATGAGCTGGCACTGATGGCTGAAACACCCAAGCAACCACTGCAACATATTGTCAAATCTAATGCTCTTCTACAAAAAGCCAAAGAGAAAGAAAAGGAATTAATGAAATTGCAAACTGATTTGGACAGTTTATTAAAAACCTCAGTACTACCTAAAAGCAACCTAACTAAGTTTACAACTTACATAATGACCAAACTCTATTGATATAGATATTAGAAAGATTATCAATCACTTCTAACACAGGGAAAAACAGAACAGGATCAGTTTTAATCTTGTAATGATCTCATCATCTGAACATAGTATTGAACCAACCTTCCTCAAAACCAGTCCTATTCTGTCTTTCTGTATTATGTTGGAAGTGGTTAATAATTATTTTTCTAATATCTATCAATTAATGCAGGAACACAATTCATTGTATTGATATAGTATACACATTATTAAGTTAGCTAAGTTATGTATATATATGTACATAATAATATGTGTCCTCATCAATATATTTATACCTAATAAAATGTAAATAAACCTACCACCTTAAATTTTGTTACACTCTTCAAATATATACCTAAATACACTCCTTGAAAATACCAAGAAATGTGTTTAATATATTTTGTGGTTTTGTAGAAACCCTGTTTATATGATAGAAGCTTTTAATCCATTATATTATATAATACAGATATATTGGATACATATATTATATTTATTGTTTTGTTTTTACTTACATTATAAGTGATAACTATTAAAAACCTTTCTAATTTTTATTAACATGATATATTCACTAGAAGTACAGGTTATATTCTTTCTAGCAACCCCTATGTCAAAACATAGTAAAACACAATTTTGCCATGAATGAGAAAGTCAATACTTCATTATCAAACCTGGGCTAGATAAATATACTGCTAAATATATATATTGCTCAAAAGTAATTAAAATTAACAAAGGTGGTGTTAATCAAATAAAAATTCATGTAAAAGAAAATAAACACCAAGATATTAAACAAAACTATATACAGACTACCATCTCACAATGTCAATTTAAATTTGTAGTTTGAGCTGTGACAAGTTTATTGTAGTATTGCATGACAATTCAATGAAATTGACATTAGATAATAAAAGCAGAAACATTTCATGTTTTGAAATAAGTCAATTGTAATTATTTAAGTATTTGCTTGTGCCAATGATCATAATGACCTATTTAATTTGCTGTGATTCTCAGATAGCAAAAAAATTTAAAATGGTCAAAACAAAAGTCAAATATATGTGTTTTACAATATACCATTGCACCTTCAATTATGGAGGAAAAATAAATAAATAAAAGAGACGATCCATTCACATTCAAATTTGATGAGAGTACAACTTCTCAAATGAAAAAGCAATATGATTCTTGTGCTCAGTATTGGTCTATAAAAGGGAGTCAAATAATCGCTGTGTATTGTTCCTCACTATTTATTGCTCACTGTAATTCTCAAGATCTAGTTGATCATTGAAGAATTGTGAAGCTGGATCCAAATCTATTACTGCATATTGGAAATATGGATACCAAATTTCATACTCAGTCTGATGGAAAAAAATTGTCTGATATTACAAAATATGTAAACACTATATTAAATATTGGCACATATACTCTTCACCAAGTACACAAGGCATTTCGTCAATGAGTGAATGCTTCTTTTTTAGTTACCAGCTGCCCATAGTGAAGATCATGTTCTAATGTAAACATTTTACAGATTTGCAAGCTCATTTTGCTTCAAAGCATGTTACATCTTGATGGTTCACTCTGCAGAGCAGCTTTACAAATATTAGAACAATATCTGAATTTGAAAGAGTATTTTTTTATAGATCTACCATTGCAAACTAACTCCAAGAAAGATATTGAGACCACTAATTAGTATAAAAGGATAGTGTAGGTATCTTAATAACTTTTTGTATTATGTATTAATATATATTATTTGTGAATGATGTAATTTCATTCTTATCTATGAATAATATTTTGTGTTATTCTTTTCTTAGACTCCTTTTAATGCTTCTATGTTGCAAATATAATCTAATTCCTTTACCTTCAAAATTAAAAAAATATATTTTTGTATTGCAACGAAAACAAATGAACCCAAAAAAACATTATTTACCTTATGTATGATCATATGATACAGCTGATGTACAGTATTACTAAAAATTTTCAATAAGCAACTTATGTATCTCTCATTTCACTGGCTTGAAAACAGTTTATAGTATCTCTAGATTTAACAAAAAAAGAACTATCTGGAAAATATTGATTTTGGTGCAATAGCATTGTCAGTTTTTGCATCATTGGACTTATCTGAGATTTATAAACAAAATATTTAAAAGAACTGCTTCAAATTCTATTTGAAAGCTACTCAAGAGTTGAAGTCTCATCTGCCACTTGAAAATACCATTATCAAGTCAGCTCAATATCTGCAACTGGTAAAACATAACCATAATAAATGTCTGACTGCAATTTTCGTTTATGTTGTTCTAGTTCAAAACCAGTGGCAAATACATCAAACAAATCAGTTCTAACAAGCTGGCATACAAAATTGCCAGAAAAGGTGTCTGATAAAAAACCTATCTCAAATATTTTACATAATCAGCAAAATTCATATTTATAAAAAAATATTACCAAAGTCTTAATTTTTAATAACTTTGGTTGTACTTCTATTTTTCATTACATTACAATTATATTCATATTGTTGTAATAGTATTCTTTCATGTATAATATAGAGCAACTTTTATTTATTAATTTATTTAACTAGATGTAATTATTTTTGGTTCCTAATTTGAGTAATTTTGTATAATACATATATTGTTTATAATACTATTTAAAAATGTTATTTCATTACATTATATGAAAACGAAAAACATAAAACAAATTCAGCAGTGAGAGGCCTGGGAATTTTATATACTGCTGTTGAAAACTAGAATCCTGCATTGACAGTACTTAGTTAACCAGTAAATTGCTAGTGCAAAGAGCCTTAAAACACTACTATATAGTATAATATTACAAAATGAATGATAAAATTATTTTTCACAACATAAATGACATACATAAAAATGCTGGTTATACCATATAACCCAGGACAAACCATACCCACAACAAACTGCCTGTGACAAATTTATTAATTTACTAAATTAAAGTATCATATTGCAGTAAATAATATGCTTCTGTCCTAAGGCTAAGAGTAAGACTATCACTAAGTTGTTATATATATTATTAAAATCAAACTCAAAGAATATTTAAGTTTAATATATAAATAGAACAATTTAAACTGACTGTATATAATTTTGTTTATCACTCTATCTTTTTTAAATTAGACAGATTTTTTTAAACATTGGATTCATTTCATTGTAAAATATTCCGTTTTTTCTATCAAAGGTATGGTTCATCATGGCATGGGCATACCATATAGTCTGCTGATATTAACATAACATATGAAATAGAAGTCACAGAGTTAGTAATTTGTCAATTTTTAAATATTCTACAAAGACCTCTGCAAAGATATTTGCTTTTCTGTTGTAGAGTTTACCATTGGCATTGCTATAATTAGTATTGTATAGTCAAAAGTGAAGGATACTTAAAAACTTATTTAAATGTAAATTTAAAAACAACAGTTCTTCAAATTCATAAATGAGAATGAATTAAATGAAACGTATTATTTAATTCCTGATAGTTTTCATGTAAATATATGTGCATTAATAACATAGTCGCTTAGTATTATTTTTACATATCTTTAAAATAATTGAAAATCCGAAAATATATTGAAACAAGTTAGTTTTATATATGTATATATTATAAAGAAGTATACATGTATTGTAGTTTTATAAAATGATTTAAAGATGTTTAAACATTTGAGTTATTTTAAAATTGACCAATTTTTCGTATTTTATAATTCTTAAGCATTATTTACTTATAATTATTTATTAGTTTTCAATACAATGGAGATAAGTAACACAATTTTATACTCATTAAAGTTTCAAAAAATATTTTTGATAAATTCCTTTTTTTATATTTCAATCATTTCTTTACGCTTTTCTTTAGATTCTCACTTCTACAATTCATTAATCCTGAGGAGAATAACGACGAATATAAGCCTTCGATAGGATTGAGTAAGGTAGAGCAACTCTTTGTTATACAATCCATTATAAAATATGTTCAATGCTTTTCTATTTTTATATATTAAAATCAATATGGGGACACATTTAAGCTGTATTAAAAGTGTGTTTGTTTGTTTAATAGACGTGTTGTTATTTGCGTTTCAAAGCAAGTTAGTAATGCCATATTCCAATATTTCATAATCTCACATAATTGATTTTAATTTTTAATGTTATTCACCTGACTATGATTTATTTAGGTAAAGTATTGATTTATTAATCATTGTGAACAAATAAAATGGTTTACATTTATAGGATTTAAAATTACCGATACAGTTTGCGACTATCGGTCGACTATAATATATATATATTCCATATGTTTCAATTGGTGTGCCCAAAAAATCGTAAATAATTAGTCGTAAACAGAAATTCATATTAAAAAAGTCGTAATTAAAAAAAAATGTATAAACAAGAAATAGTGAATTTAAATGTCGTAAATTAAAAAGTCGTAAAAATAAATAAAACGTAAATAAACAAGGCATATTTTTAAAATTAGTCATTTAAAACTCGTAAGTATTACCTATAAAAAATCAATAATTAATAATTTTGGTTTATTCATTTTTTATATTATATTAAAATTACTCTCAGTTGAGCGTTCAAACAAATGTAGAAAATAATATTAACATAATTTAATATGTGCACTTAGATATTAAACACATTATTATAAATAATAGTATAAATTTAGCCTTTTAATTACTACTTTTTAAATACAACTAATTTCATTACGACTTTTTAAATACGACTAAATTATGTCGGACTTTTTCTTTGCGACTTTTCACACCCAACCCGTTTCAATTATTGCATTTAACAGTTTGCTTATGAGTTAGTAAAACATTTCTAGCATATGTGAGAATTTGTTATTATTATATGAGGTCTATATGATTTGGCTTTTCCAGATCATTAAATATATGGTTTCCAAATCAATCTCTCAAAGCGAGCCGACAAAAAGAATAACCGGAAGTGCATCATTGGATAACAGTCTTAATGAGGTTGGTTCATTACCGTATCTTATCAAGTTAAGAGTAATACGCTATGCAAGTGTAAACAAAAAAAATCCCAATTCTGATTGATTAAGAGGGGTAAACAAAAGCACGTGTTGAGGGATTTGTGTAGTAAATTCCTAAACACCTTGTTCTTACATTCTATTGGCGCAACCTGTGTTTTTTATAGAATTAAGTGTTCATTTAGGTACACAAAGCTATTTATATCGATAACTTAATTAGCCACAAATAGAAAAGTTTAAAGATGTTTGTAATAATTAGGGCCACACATTCTCTTCGTTTTATAAATATATATTTCTACTGCTACAGAAAAGCAAATAATCTACATAGGTAAGCGAGCCAATTCTTTTATAACATTTTAACTGCTTCAATTTATCTTGAACAAATATATAAAGTATCTAACGCAAAAATGTTCGCTATTATTATCCAGGGACATCCCTTATCGACATCTAGGAAAATCCAAATGTATGCCTAAATACGGAAGTGTTTGTGATATTTATTTTTTACTCTCAAATGAAGTAAAGTTATGGATATAGTATTTACAGCGTTTACAACACGTGGTAGGAATCATCTTTGTTTACCCCTCAGCTCCTTTTAGCCAATCAGACAGCAAGCGGTTTGTTTGCACTTTCACAGCGTAATCATCCATTGTTGCGCATTGTGTTACTGTTAATACTGCTAATGAATATGTTTATTGGACAAACACGTTTTGAGAAGAATTACTTTATTTTGGTGAATAAAAGAAATTGTGAGTATGTGAGAGAAAAGAATGAATCTAATGAAAACTTGTATAAATAATAGTATATATTTGATTTTTGTTATAAGTACTGTTTTATAATACCAAATTTATTAAAATTTGCATTTACACTTTTATTATGGAAAATTTAACTTCTGTGCTCAAGAATACATTAGTAAGAAGTTATCAGAAGACAAAACATTTTATATTTTATCTGTTGCGATAGATATGTATTATATATATGTCACTTATATCAAAGAGAAAACATAAGCGCCTAAGCGTAAGACTATATCTTTTGCTTCTATATACAAAAAATACGAGTGGAATATGAAGTAAAATACATCCATTATATCAACAATTTAATTCATAACACGTGTTTTACAAATTATTTTGTGTAAATAGTTTGCAAACTATTTTTGTATATTTACAAAAAATTGATAAATTTCTCCAGATTTTTATTTAGACATTATATTAAGGTGAATAAGACTGTTATGTCTACATTACAATCCAACTAAGAAATATGACGTATAAGACATGACTAATGAAAATCGCAGCAAACATGCAATTTTTTTATCAAATATCTATTGTATACAATTCCGCGCTCTTTTAGTTCTAAAACTATTAATACAAGTAGATCAGGATCAATTGTAAGGGGGGTTTAAATTGGTCGGAATTAACAGCTGGAATATAGAGCAGTAATTATTATATATGCAAATTATTAATATTAGGGATAACAAAACTTGTAGAAAGTAGTATTAATTTTTTACTATATAAAAATATTCATACCTAAAACACGATAATAATAATTGCACAATAAAGTGTAGAAGGAGAAAACTTTCCAACAACAAATAGAATCTATCACTGTACATAGCTCAGTCAATTCAAGTACATCCCCTTTTAATTTAATACAAATACTATTAGAAGTCATTGAATTCGAATTTAGCTAAACGTAATTTCTCTAATATTTGTCTGAACCAACGCGGCAAAGTTATACATTTTTATCTATATTAATTTATGTAATTATATATATAATAATCAATTTATTTTATTTATGCTATTTTACACCTTTATACTTTTATTTTTGTTTTACTACCTAAGTTTTATATAAGAGTTATTAATTGTGTAAACTATGAAAAAAAAATCGTTTATATTGTGTAAATTTGTAATACACTGTACCGTCTGCTAATATCGATTTAAAAGAGTAAATGCTTTATAGTGTGCTACACACTAGTTTAGTAAAGCTTTTGAGCAAATTGGTATTTACCCTTAAAGTATAACAACATATGGTTGCATTTATTAACTCTTTGGAAACTGCTATGTACTCAAATTTATATTATGTTGGTAGAAAGCTTGCTCATAAACTATAAACAGTATGTCAGCTAAAACTAAACTAGCTAGGTAACCGCTTGACTTGCATGGAGACGTATAATAAATCTTTAAATTGTATACCTAATTTTATACACACACTTTGTAATACACAATTTGACAAAATAATGGCGATCATTTATAAGTTTCCTATCAAATTCTTCATAGTGTAGGATTTTGTAACAAATGAGGCGTTAAATATTAAATATTGAAAGAATTGTGCATTTTTATATAAAAACACCAAATTTTGTATAAAGGTAACATATTAGGCACAAATTTAGATTTTGGGCTATCGTAAAATTTTTCTCTAATTAAGCCTTAGTCAAAATAAAGCACAGTGACCGCCACAATCCATATTTAACTCATATATATATAAAAAATTACACCACTCGTTTGATGTGTATGTTCGAGCGCTCTACGTGTGGTGGTATGACAAGATGACAAACGCTCTATTGTCCTCAGCATCTTCATAGATGTTAGGTGACGTAGTAATAATATTATCCAGAGCTTGTGTTAGTTCCAGAAATGTTTTCCACTGTCCAAGCTGTCCTCTTGTTATGACTGGCAAAGCAAGACAGTGTCTAAATAATTTACTTATACAGCTCAAACTTCCAATACTACCATGTGAACAACCATAGTAATATGTTACATTGTATCCCACAAATATACCAATTTAAAATAACAAACTCTGCAGGCTCAAACTCCCGATACTACCATGTGAACAATCATAGTAATATGTTCACATTGTATCCCACAAATAGACCAATTTAAAATAATTCAATTCTACTGCTCAAACTCCCGATACTACCATGTGAACAATCATAGTAATATGTTCACATTGTATCCCACAAATATACCAATTTAAAATAATAAACTTCTACAGCTCAAACTCCCGATACTACCATGTGAACAATCATAGTAATATGTTCACATTGTATCCCACAAATAGACCAATTTAA
>JAYRBW010002842.1:0-13898 GCA_036023295.1 Invenusta paracnida | reverse complement strand
TAAATTTATTGATTTATGATTTGTTTATTTATTTTAGCATAAGATTTTACCGAAATTTAAATAGAAATAATTTGGGATGCTAAAATACGGGATCGCCATCTAATTTTCATAGTCTGCAGATCATTTTATGCCATGGTACAGGAAGGCACTTTTTGGCAATTGTGGAGTATTTGGCAGTTGACCACAAATAAAAAAAACTAAAACTAAATGTTAAATTAAATTTATATATCATAAAGGATAGTGAGATACTTGATAATTGTGGTGCACGGTTGTGGCCACCAGCTTTTAATAGTTATAGGGGTTACTTACTTGTGTTAATTACATTTTTTTTGTTTTTTATACATTTCATTTATTTTCCCCCCAAAAAAATTCTGGCCAAGTACTCCACAATCCCCCCTTTTTCTTATCTATTCAAGTAACTTTTTCCTAGTAGTGTACTTGATAATGATCTGATAGTGACCAGGTTTATTTTTCATACCACTTTTGAACAAGATCAACATATATAATCATAATGGTATATAAGCAATAATTTATACTTTTTAAGTTACAGTGATTAAAGTTACAGTGATTGTAAAGTTCTTGGTTGTAAATTTTTTTGGGAAAAAAAACATTAATTAATTAAATTTATATATTGTAATACTATTGTAAACTATAAAGAATAGTAAGATGCTTGATAATCGTTGTAAGGTTATGGCCACCAGCTTTTAGTAGTGTATTGGGATTACTTGTTAATTACATTTTTTTTATGTTTAACAAGTACACAACTAAAAGCTGACAACCACTTGCGGCCGCAACCACACCATGATTATCAAGCATCTCACTATCCTTTATGATATATAAATTTAATTACATTTTTTTTTGTTTCTACTTATTTTCTGTAAAAAAATTAATTTATGGCCAAGAACTCCACAATCACCAAAGTTACTAATATATAAAGGCCTTTATTTTAATATGTACAAATAATATTAATCTAATCAAACATTTATACTTTAACTTATAAACTATAAATTTACCCCATATACAATTACATACAATACTTTTAATTTTTTAATAGAAACAGCAAGAAATACAATGAAATACAACATTAGCATATTTAAAGAAATCATAATTGAATACAAACAACTATGCTATTTATACAAAATCCATAATTTTTTATAAACTAAATTTAATTAATACTAATGCTTGAACAGTATTGTATTGTAATTATAATTAAACAATAATAATTTTTGGTTTACTATTTAGCTTTATCATTAACAACTTCAGTTAGAAAAACTAAGTTATGACAAAGCAACAAAAATCATGATTTTAACAATTTGAAGCTATTTTAAATCACCAGTTACATTGACATAATGTGTTCATATAAACTTCTGAACATATGTATAACTGTATTCACCAGAAAAAAACTTTTTGCTGGTATTCATGACTTTTCAGAATGTTTTGTACTTATGTAATAATGCCCAACCAAAGTCAGCATAAGAAAAATGTAAAATGAAAAAAGGCAACAACTGTGAACACCAATGTCTTATTTTTAATTGGAAATTATGCCATTTCAGTTTTTTAAAAGAAGATTATTTTTAGAATAGGTATTATGACTATGTGCATTCTGCAATTAATACAAAAGACATTTTTGAACAAACTTTTATTTAAAAAGTTTTACATAAATAAATTTTTATTTTTTATTAAACTATAGGTTATACTTTACCCTCATCATTCTTCATGAGATTTCTAGAATCACCCCTTTCTCTTCTATACAATGATATATAATTTTTAGTAATTGTTTACTGCAATGTTACTTTATTAGTAATTTAAAATTACACATATTGCTATATAAATAGAAAGAAAATCAATTATTTTGGTGATAGTATGACAATAATAAATTATATATACTGTTATTCTATTGATGATTGCATCCTATATAATCTTTCATTATTGACTATGATATCATTCTATTTAATTATTTATACTTATTGCATAATTAAGTATATATATATATTATTATTTATATTGATCATATAAGTAAATATAAATAGATACATAAGTACATATAAATAGATACTTTTCTCATTATTTTCAAAATTTCAATATCACATCCATAAGTCAGATTAGTTTAATGCTTTTTATACATATGATCACCAAAGTGATATATATCACCCAAAATCAAAGTTGATTGAATACTTGATTGACCTAAAAGTCTGATTGAAATGAAAACTTTTTTGATTTGCTAATTTACAAAATGATTATAATTGAAATGTCTATAGTTATATATTTTGTTATAATGTTTTTTTCTATTATGTAATGGGATATTGGCTTATCTGATTCATTAGACATTTAATTAGTTTGTCAAAAATTACTATCTTACAGAAATATTTGTTCTGCTAAAAATATTTTTTAGGAAAATATCAGTTCTACTAAAATATACTTTTATGATTTACAAAGCATAGCAAATTATCAGTATGACTATTTCTTTGAATCAGAAGCTTAGCAAAATATCAGTATGACTATTTGTGTGAATACAAATTGTGAATTGGAAGCTTATCAAAATATCAGTTGGAATAAAAAATATATTTGTAAATTGGAAGCTATAGTGAAATATTAGTGGGACTAAAACATATATTCACCAATGGGAAGCATTATGAAATATTCTGAGTTGACTACAATATATTTTGTGAATTGGAAGCTTAGTGAATTATTATCAATTGAACTAAAAATATTTTGGCAATAATCAGAATAGGCTTAGCAAAATATCAATTGGATTAAAAAATATTTTTGCAAATTGGAATATCAGTTCAACTAGAACAAATATTTTGTGTGAATCAGAAACTTAGTAAATTATCAGTTGGACTAAAAAATAATTTTTTGGATAATTGGATTAAGCTTAGTGAAATATCAATTGGATTAAAAATATTTTTGCAAATCAGAATACAGTTCAACTAAAACATATTTTTGAGAATCAGAAGAAAAGTGAAATAATTGTTTGGCCAATTAACCAGATGCCCCAATAAATTGCAATTAGATTTTTTAGACATCATAAATAAAAATTTTGAACCTTCCATTGATTTAGGCAACCTGTCATTATGTTGAATTCAACATGTCCAAGTTATTTAGCAATCTAAATTTAAAAGTGGGCCAGACAAAGCAGTGCCTTGTTCATTTCTAGCCTTGAACCACATGCTCAGAGCTGTCTTGACTTTGGGATTTTGGCCATTGCAATGATGCTTTGCTGTTGTGGACTCACAAGTTTACCTCTGTTCACATAAATTAGCCTTTTCTTTTTGCAAATGTGCTATTGTAGACTTAGGTATCCAAGAAGTTTGGAAATCTTGCATTGGCTTGTTCCAGATGGAAGAGATTCAATTTTATTCAGAAAATCAATCTTTTTCTTTAGTGAAGTCTTTTCTTTTTGACATTCTAACACTGACTGTTAGATGTTAAAAGTGACTGCTGATTTTATACAAGTTAATTTTAATCAACAAATTAAACAATACATATGTACCTAGATTGACATTTAACAAGATTACGCAATCATTAAATGGATAGGCTAGTTGATGAACAATGAAACCCCAATAAAATTATTCAGTTTATCAGCAAATGGCCCATTTAAGTGGATGCCCCAATTCTCTGGTGGTCCTATTAAGCAGTTTCTATTTTACTAAAATATACTTTGTAAACTGAAAGATTAAATAAAACATTGGATTGACTAAGAAATAATGTAAATTGGAGATGTTAATATATAGTAAAATATAAGTTTAATAAAAAATACATTTTTGTGAATCTGAGATGTTTAGCTTAAAATAATTTTAGCAACTTAATATATTGTAACTAGACATTTCTATCTTGGAATTTACAACATGTCTTACTACCAATTAACCTTTTCTCTTGTGCACATGATTATATGTAATAGTCTAATGCAAAGTAACTTAATATCTTATAATCCTAAAATATTAAATGCTTTTTATGAAGATAAAATAAACCAGTAAAATATATAAATGTAACTGGTTAAATGTTATGTATATTATTTTCATTGAACATTATAATTACATATCACATAATTAATTATCTAGGAGACTAACTTACTTTAACAAATGAGTGTATCTATTGGAAGATAAAATATTAAATGAACAAATGAATCAAATGGATTTCAACCTCAGTCAAAATTATAAAACACACCTAGCATGCATACATATTTATATTCCATTACATCTAGTGTAAAAAGTCTATTGCAAAAAACGTAATTTAGCCTATTTACTATTTCATTTTATGACAAAAATACAATTATATTATGAGAACAATCCAAAATGTGTTTAAAATATTCTCCTATCTCCAGGAGTAGATAAATATCTAATAGATGAGGAATAGTACATGTGTAGCTTTCTCAATTTATAATGCCATATATAGCTATATATAAAGATACCTACTTACTAGTTATCCTTCTTTTTGTGTGTCTGTGTATGAGACAATTTTATTTTCCATATATAATTTGAAATATTGCAATATCTTCTTTAAATTTCATTTAAATAATATCACAGGAAATATAATCATTCACAATTATATTCAAGTATTTAAAAATATTTCCTAAAAAAGAAATTTGCATAAACAATTACATATGGAAAGATATATGACAAGTTGAATGAAATATGGCTGAGGTAATTGCACTGTGTAAAGTAAGCTTACCATTTCATTTTATAGACTATATAAACAATATATACTACTTGCTACACAACTCATACAATATTGAGTAGTATAGAATTTTTTAAATAATGTAGTGCTAGATGCATTAGCTAGTGGGCCACTAGTTTATTAGGTACCAATCAATCAGGCTACTAATTACAAGGAGCCTCTTCAAATCTTAATTTACAAATAATTTCTCTTACTATAATTCCATAAAATATAAGAGACTGATGAAATCTTGAAAATCAGATCTTTCAAAATTCTTGCAATATTAATTATGGATGCCAATAGCACCCTTCTCAATGTTAGGATCACCATTGATAGAATTGTATGAGAACACAGTATATTATTGCTTATTTGCTGCATATTTATGCATATAAACAAATAAAGAAAATAAGTAAAGTGTATGTAAGTGCTTTTATAGTTATGATTATTCATAATAATGCCATATCACATTCTGACATTTATGGGTTTGTAAATTATGGGAAAATATCTTAACTTATATAACCATTTATTATCAGCCTTGTTACAATTAACTCAATTTAATCATATTTAATATTTTTAAGTCTTGTTTGATTGAGTTACTGGTGGCTGATTTATTATTATTATATTTCATTGAATGTAATAAATATCTTCAACAGTAAGCATTGCCTACCAATTAGTTGTATTATAGAATGCTTACCATTAAAATATTTTAAACACAGGGCCATATTCCCAAACTGTTACTAACTTAGTAGAACTTCTAACTGGTGTGGGTACTAACAAAAGTTGACATTATTTCAGAAACCATCACTAGTTAACTCTTACTAATATGTCACTCTGACTGATAATTGATCTGTTGACAATTGATAATTAACAACTGACAAGTTACCTGATGCTGTTTGGATTTTCATTGAAATTAACTTGATGCTGATTGGTTGCCTTGACTGGGAAATTGACAAAAGTTTGTATGCTGTGAATGCAGCAGTTAGAATTAGCATTTATATACGTTTCCATTTAACTATTCATTTTTTTCTTATACATATATACATTAATATTTCTTAAATTATGGCTTTTAAACATTGCACAGAGAACTGGGATAAAGAAGAAAACTATTTTTATTAAATTTAGTTAGTCAGTCAATTACAATTACAAATCGTAAAGATGCCAGAACTTGCCACTCAACAATAATGGGCGAATTACATTGAGAGTTTGTAGTTAAATTTTCATGAAGTGCATCGCAAATAAATGCAGTCATTTCTTTACTAAAACGACATGATACCTCAAACGGAATTCTTCCCCATTTAAGTTCTCAAAAGGATTGATAATATCACAGAGACAAGGTCGTATAACTCGCCTTTGTTGTATATTATTAATTATAGCAATATTTCCCAAAGTGGGTATATTTATTGTGGCAGCATTATACACAACTAACTTGATTTAGAGTAGCCCCCCCCCCCCCCCACACTAGTATTTATGCATATTTGGTATAGATTTTAACTCAGTGAGAGTTTAAAATTGCTTTTAGAATACCACATTAAAACTAATTAGTGTGGATGTGACTCATCATTGACCTACATACTATCACTAATTTAAAATTGCCTCGAGAATACCAAAATAGTTAGTGAGGCTCTTATAGGCTATTTTTAGAAATTTAGTCAATATATTAGTAGGAGTTATCTTAAAATTGCTTTTGGAACATGACCTATACTGTTTAGACACACTACCATTCATACATTTAAAAGGACTGAACAATAGATATTCTTACCTTTCATACATTAATTTTGTCTAAATTGTAATTACATCTAAAGGGTAAATATTTTTGCATACCATTTAGTCATCATTTCTAGTTGTGTATTCAGGCAATTCACCGAATCTTTTAACATAATATTCATAAAAAAGAAGAAGCAAAATAATTTTATATAAACATTAAACTGTACCAAAATACACTGAGAAAATAGCTAATGTATACTGTAAATGTAAATAGAAATAGAATTCATGTCAAAATCATTTGAATCAAGACATAATTCGATTAAAATATAGGTTGTCACTATATCTTGAAAATTTATATTTAAAACAAATGATAAAGGATTAATGTCAAAAACCATTTTCAGTATATAAAAAGAAATTATAAATGCTAAAAACCAATTTTCTGTATATAAAAACAAGTGTTAAATGTCAAAAATGATTTTTGGTATGTTTAATACAAAAAATATATATTTAGCATATAAATCATTTTATTTATGCCAAAATTGATTAGCAATATATTAACATACCTATACCAGGCCTGTTCAATTCCATTCTCTTGACAACAGCTGCAAATAGAGAAGAATAAAAAGGGTTAAATAAAAGTGTGGACCCAGAAATTAGCATTTAGTATAATGAAAACTTTTTCTAGATAAGCATATACTGACCATGTAATTATCACAGATGTGAATAAAAACATTTGAATTGGATCATGTTAAAATATTTGATATTGACATGTTTTCTTTAAACAATAAAAACATTATGTATGAACTTACTAAGATATATATGCTAATATATTTATAAATCTAGTAACATGTAGTTTACATATGTAAATTATTTTTTTAATTATCCCTTTAATGACAGCTATGTAAAACTGAAAACAGAATAACATTTATTCACTTTTCAATACTATTTTTATTGATCCTCAATTTTAATTATTCCAACGTGTGATTTTAGGAATAAATCTCTGTAGTCCATATATACATACATTCCTTGTATGACTATACTATATAATTAAATTGTGGATCAAGCCTTCTATGACCTTATGTACCAATGTATTATTATACAAGAGGTGTATACTGAATACACTCAAGAGTCATAGTATAGGTCAATGTAAAAAAATACTGCCCCTGTTTTTGTTTCCACTGTGAAATAATTCCCACCCACTTCTATATTTGCATAATATATACATATATATACCTCTGTATATAGGTTAGTCTCACATTTCTGTGACATATATGCAGGTGACAAGTGATAGACAGTTGAATGGACAATTACATTTACTTTCTGCAACTATACTATATTATTAGGCAGGTTTGTTATAACCACAACTTTCATTTACTAAAATAAATTGTGTGAAATACATTTTCTTTGTCATTACTGAATCTAGTAATTTCAATATTCCTAAGATAATTCTACTATCTATATTATCGATTTTAGTTATTCAGTAAATGGCGATGAATGATAGGACATTATATTCAGGTGCAGTGTATATTTTTTTATATCATTATTCAAAAATACAATGACAATATAGTGTTGTTTTATTGGTGCACAATTTTCAAAATATTCAAATTATTATTTGACAATTTAAATACATTTTTTAGGTAGTGGTACACTGAACAATAATTTTTTAATCTAATATCTAATCATAGCAAACATAGAAAAATATAACATATCATAAATGAATATTATTTATTAATAAATAATATTTAGTATTTTTATGTAATATCTTAGAAAACTTTATTTTATTCATACTTAGTACAAATTATTATACAAGTATACTCATACCTATATTCAGTTAACCTGAATCTAAAAATAGTACAACTCCTTTTTCACATGTTGTTCTGTTATTGTTGGTGTTATTCAAGCATGTACAAATCATACCATTATTATAATATGTAACTCACACTTCAAGTTCTCACTATGCTGCATGTACGAGTATCTGCACCTATTACACCCCAGCTAATTGTTGTGAACCTAGGTTGTAAATATACATATACTTACTCACCATTTGCTAATATTATATATATACTGCCTTGATCCCTTCAGTTTTAAGGTTGCGCATATGTACATAGGAAATATTGAAGACCAATGAAATGCATTTCGTGTCTATGAGACTATCATGCTTCCCCACCTTAAAGTGTTAATATTATGTATTTATTTAAAATTACAACTAAACCTACATACTATATATCATCATTTTTATTAAACTATTTATTAAAGTTATTTCAATCGAGGTATATATTTTGAATTAGATATATTTAATACTAGTGTTTTTTTATTTGAACTTTAAATTATTATGAAATAATTTTATATTTATTATTAGTATGCACACATGTCTTACTGGGTAGTATACTATCTGGTCAATTTTCAGAAACCTAGTATGACTACTATTAATAAAAGGAAAACTTTATTAGATAGTATATGTATACTCTACTTATTTATACTTGTTTTCACCTGGTAGTAGTAAGAAGTAAAGGAGACTGGGCTGTATAGTTTACCTATATTTCTGGATATTTTGTGTTATATTATTTCAGGAAAAAATTTGAAGCTAGAATTTAGTATGCAAACTATGCCATAAACAATATGTAATTATATTAATTTTTTTCAATATTGTTATTGTGATACCATTAATATTAAGTAATGAAATATTATTGTTATTTTAAATCACATTAATTTTGTATTTTGTACAGATTAATTTATTTCCATAAAAATAATATTATTTATTACATATTTAGATATATACATAACTATATAGTAACATAACATACACATGTATGTTGTTTTCAGGATTGATTTTTTGCAGTATTATAATTATTAATTGTAATTTTTATGTCGATTTATTTTTTATTGCAATGAATTGGGAAGGCCTACATGGAGTAGTTGCAGATATATTACAAAAATCATCGATACATCTTTTTCAAAAACAAGTTTATAATGCTTGTTTCTTTTTTATTATGTCTGTTTTTATTATTTCTAGTTTTGTATTTATGTATTGGACGTTTTCAAAGTCTTAATTTTTTATAAAACAATTAGGCAAGGAATCCGGTTCATTGAAATTGTGACAGGTGAATATAAAGTTTGATTAAAAAATCATTCACAGATATATAATGAACAACACATATTGTCTAGTCATGTCGTTTTCAATGCTGGTAGTCATTCTTGGATTTAAGGATTCATTTTTCATAGAGATTCAAAATATCTATAGTGTTATTTTTATCTACTCAGCATATTTATCTCAAAGTAGAACTGTCTTCTACACTGGAAATCTAGGAACGTTAGCATTTTTAGAATACATTTCGAGAAAAGGTCATCAAAGATAATTATACCGCAACTTCTCCAACCTACATTCTAGTATTGTTTCTATTGTTACTGTTTTTATTTTTCTATAGTATTGTATATATGTAATACTCTACATCACGCTTCTCTTTATGCACTACACTATAGGTCGGCCATGGGCGCTCGTCTGAGTAGCGATAACTCTGAGTCACCAGGGAGTGTAAGTGGGGTCCTTGCAGGTGGAACCTCTACCTCTTCTAGTCTCCGTGGCGATGGTTACCCGCCTGGAAACAGTGCCAGTGCAGGTGCTACCCCTACCCGGCATCCGGGAAGTGGGAGCTCTTCTGGTCATCATGTGGGTGCTGTGGGAGGCGCACCCAGCCTGCCCATGGGAGTTCCACAGGGGGACAGTCAGGTCCGACTTCAGAGGATGCTTATTCGTCGCCAGCAGCAGCAATATCAGGTAGACACCAGAGATTTAGAGAAGACATAGGTTGTTACTATATTTATTGGATAATGTAAGTTAATAATTTAAACCCATTATTTACATATATTCTTGGATAAAATTATATGAAATAACTTTACAATTAAGCAACTTATACATCAATCTATTCATTGATCTGAATTTGATAATGTTTATACTGCTTTTCTATTTATAAACATAAATGTCTTCTCCAAATCTTTAGTTTATTCAGGTATAAATATATACTGGTATATACCTGAAAATTCTATAATTTTAGGTTTCGAAGGATAATCCAGTTAGTTCGTTCTTGTATTATTTAAGAAATATATAAACTATGTTCCATAATTTTTCCCGTTGACAAGATTAACATCTCCTTATAGCTTTAAATGCGCTGCAGATACAACATTTGTTTACTCTACTCTGTTTATATATATCGATACATATTCGTCTCTTAACCCTTTAGAACCGGGATGACCACGTTACAGTTCGTCAAAAAAGCGACGTTTGTATACCAGGCGAATCGCGAGACGGTCTCTCCATTTAAACCAATAGCAATACGGTTAATCAGTATATTGTCATCACATGTAATTGACCAATCAAATGAATGTTTGGATCCAGTGTTTCTATTGGTAACAGTATTCTTGCCAAATAAGAATAGTGTTACTATTGGAAACACTGGATCTAATCACTTTTTGTATAAATCGCTATATCTGCGTTTGCTAATAAATTAGCTACCCACTTTTGTAACACCTCGCTTATTTTATCAATATCAAATTTCAATTTTACTTTATACATAGTATACTTAAAATAAACATACAATAAATTGAATTGGCGTTACAAAAATTATCCTATATTAATTCTATTTTGATATATACAGTAATCAATTTATTTCTATTTTTATTCATTTGAGAATTTTTTGGTAAATTCTAATATGATGTGGCTTTTCAATAATCTGAGAAAATTTTATAGCGCCTTGTCAATGATTTTCATTAAGGTTTATAATGTGACATGATTTTGATAGTTGTGTAACAATACGTCAAGCAATATAAAATACGAAAATAAAATGTTGTTTAGTTATTTTATGATAATTAAAATAACACCTGTATACTTGTCTAAATAAATATAACACAAAACTTCGTTATATTTTGATTGCAATAAATATAGTAAATCACATACATTCAAAATATTTTATAAAATTCGTTTTTTACTCATGATATGTTCTTATTATCTATGAATTGTCAGTCAGAAATTGTGTCTTTGTAGAAAATCTAAATTATCTAAAGATTTGCTTGTAAATAAATTAAAAATAGATATCAAGATTGAATGTTCTTAATATTATAAGTATAACCATTTATCAGATTCGATAAAATGATAATCTAAAAATTGAAATAATTTATTTCTTGAAAAAAATACATTATAATATATCATTTTTATAATTATAAAATATAGACGTCCATAATAATATTATTAATACTAAAACACATTAATCGTCCCTTATAAAAGTAAATAAAGCCAAGTCTATACTTCTATAGTACCTAATATAACGACTATTGCTTATATTGTGAGGAAAATAAATAGCTGTCAGATTTGAGTTTTATTTTTCATGTACACTATAATATACCAGCGCTGTAAGCGAGAACAGAAGAACTCCTCAGAAAGGCTACACGAGATAACAAGAAAGACACTAAATAAATTTGAGCTTGATAGCTCAGACATATGTAGTTGTGTGGTCAGATGGATCGGTAGGTGAAGGCCAAGAAAACGGAGGAAGTAGTATTCTTCTGAAAATTGCTGAGTAAGGGGAAAAAGAAGGGTAGAAATAAAGACACCGGCTGGAAGATACTGATCAAGTTTCGGAGCAGAGATGATGGCAGTAGAGAGAGCAATAAAAGAAATAAGAGATCAGCGAAGAGAATGGTCATTCTAGCCGACAGCAAAAGTACCATTCAGCATGTGGCCAGAGGATCACAACGACATGAAGGAAACAGAGTCGGAGACCAAATCTGGGCGAACATCCAAGCAATAGAACAGAGAAATCCAGAATTCAAGCTACACTTGCAATGGATACCATGTCGCGTTGGAACAGAAGGAAATAAGGAAGAAGAGAAACTCACAAAAAAATCAGCAAGAAAAGATCAGAGTGAAGTGCCCATCAAGATCAACATAGCGAAGAACCGTATAAAGAAGACGGTCAAGAAGAATCTTGAAAGAGAGTTGCACTCACAACAGATGGAGGAAGACGAGGAATAAGGAGCAAGAAAAGAAAGAACCAAGTTGGCACAATTAAGGACAGGACACTCAACCATCACAAGAGCGTACAGGCATAGGATAGGGCAGAACATCAATCCAATATGCGCAGAGTGTGGAGGAGGAGACGAAGGCACAGAATTTCTGCTCCGTTGTAACAAATGGAGGCAGCAAATAACCCGAAACTTTGACGATCCTAACCCTGAACCCAAAGATCTAAACAGCTACCAAATCCTGGCTTTCCTAAGGGATATCGGCCACTTTGGTTCCTGAAATCGAAGACTGGGAGAAGCAACAACAGAGCAAAAAGAGAAGTGGCTATTGTATGTTTGTACGGCGTCTGCATAAATGACCAATAGCATTTGAGAATTATCTTTTCTTAAATATATAGTCGTTTTCACACAACGAAAATCGCACTATGCAGCCGTAAAGAAAGGGTCTCTTAAAATGACAGTATTAAACCACCTACTAATCTATACTCATCCTCTTTGAGGAGTATAATATATTTAAGAATATTATTTTATAACGATGGCTTCGTTTGTAATGGTTTTATTGTTTAATTTATATCATGCTATTTACCATTGGTAAATTTAAATGGTAAGTGAATGACTTACATGCAAATGTCATTTCAGCAAATGTGTACGGGAGCCAAAGTTATCACAACCGACTGTGACCACAGTTATTTATGTGTGGGCCAATTACTATTTCAGCCAATATTTTTATCAACAGAAAATAATTTTAAAAACAAGAAAAACTAAACGAGCAAGAAAAAAAATAATTTAGCAAAATTTAATAATAGCAATTTGCGCTCACACTAATAATTATTGTATAAATAATCAGTTGTGGTAACTTTGGCTCTCGTGCACATTTACTGAAATTACATTGGCGTGTGAGTCATTCTGCTCACACACATGTCTATTGCGTCGATTTGCTCCCGTGACATTAGCTGAAGAGGGAATTGCTTTTCGCTGGGTAAAGCTTTAATAATTTAAGATTGTTAGCATCTTTTTAGAAACTTTTTCGGTAACAGAAATATTTGTGACGTATTATCTTCTAATTATCACCAATGTTGACCTATTAGGGTGTCGACCGACCTGCAAAACCTGCAAATATCCTGCACATTTTTTTTCTGCAAAAATCATGCAAAATGATTCTTAGACATGTAAAAAAATATAACTAAAATTTTAAAATTTAGACTTGTAATTCTCTTAAATATGTAATAAAACATTAGAATATAACATCCAAAAAAATAGGTTCTAAGCATGACCACTATGGTCATACAGGGAAATAAGCATCCTTGGCATGCTGAGCTGCCAATAGGTAGGGGCTAAGCATGACCACTATCTGGTCATACAGGGATTGGAAATAAGCATCCTTGGCATGCTGAGCTGCCAATAGGTAGGGGCTAAGCATGACCACTATCTGGTCATACAGGGATTGGAAATAAGCATCCTTGGCATGCTGAGCTGCCAATAGGTAGGGGCTAAGCATGACCACTATCTGGTCATACAGGGAT
>JAYRBW010002831.1:0-13899 GCA_036023295.1 Invenusta paracnida | reverse complement strand
AGACCATCCTTACTTCGTTTTTCGAACTTTTGAAGTAGGTTAACCATTATAGTGATACATGTACCTTTAATATTCACATTAACGATTAATGTGTTTATCCTAACATAAGTAATGTATAGCAACAAAATCGTCCACATCAATATTAACATCAATAATTTATTGGCTCAGTACCTGTATGTTTAAAAAATCACTTTTAAGGAACTATTAGTAAACTTTAAGGAATCATTAATTAAGGGTTTAGAAACTTTCTGTTCAGGAATCATATGAGAAACGTATAGCAAACTTTTAATAAACATTTAGTGTTTTGGAATTAATTCCATTTTTTAGGAATTAGTCAATGAAATTTTGGTAAGCTTTTGGGAGTTTTTAGTAAACAGATCATACTAGTTTTACACGACTGAAATTTAAAACTAAGCAGTATTATGCCATGAATTAATTATGCTACTGTCGAGTCAAAATTAATGTATATTTTAAGTATCATAATGTAACGATCCATTGCGACAATCTCCCTGATTGGTTAGAAACAGTAAAATGAGAAAAGCGCGCGTCTATTCCTTCATTATGGTTGCTATGGGTCTATAATGCACGCAGTACCATTTCTAAATATACTAATCGAACCGGTTGCTATTGTTTTAAACGGAATTGCTCCACTGCTTATATGGTCCAAATACAGGAACATTTTTAATTTAAGAAAGAATAAATTCTAATAACAAATCATTACTGATGAACAATATGAAACTAAATGGAATATTTATTATTTTTACGGACTTTGATGATTGAATATTAATGTTTGTCTTGATCAAAGTATTTTAAAATAATAATAATAATAATAATAATAAAGAAATTGAAGTGAATGATTTTCTAACTTACTGATCTCGCACGCATACTGTGCAAGCCAAATTTATCGGTAATCTCGGCTGCAGTAAGAGCGTTGGGCAAATCCTGTTTGTTCGCAAAGATTAAAAGGACTGCTTTCTGGAGGTCGTCTTCTTGAAGCATCTTATGCAGTTCGTCGGCAGACTCTTGAACACGCTCCCTGTCATTGCTATCCACAACAAATATCAGTCCCTAGAAGGTCGAAAAATACATCAAATAGCTTATCTACACAATGCTATGCATAAATACAACCTAAACATGTTTGTACCTGCGTTAACCAGAAAAATACACAATGATACACAAAAATACGCAATAATACACATCAAATGAGTAAGATACACGTTAATACTGAAATTTGTATTTCATAGTAAATTACATTTCACTGATTAACAAATAAATCAATCGCATATTATAAATATTACTTAAAATAGTCCCTCACTTGAGTATCTTGATAATAATGTCTCCAAAGTGGTCGGATTTTATCCTGCCCACCAACATCCCAAACTGTAAAACTTATATTCTTGTAATCAACAGTCTCGACATTGAAGCCAATTGTAGGGATTGTCGTTACAACTTCACCTAGTTTAAGTTTGTACAAAATCGTAGTTTTTCCAGCAGCATCAAGACCAACTAAAAGATAATAAATCAGTATATATATAGATATATATGAGCCAATTTCTTGGGCCATTTTGAATAGAAAGTGACTAATCAGACTTCAGAAGCATAATAAAAGTATATATATCATACATCTAAAGAAAATTAGGATATTGTAAATTTAATATTGTATAACAAACAAAATTCTTACGTTGCAACATATTACATATTTCCTTTGCAAAATAATTAATAAAAAAATTATGAAAACAAACAAGTTCAGAAATAACTAATATTTTAAACTGTATATTTTTTGCGAAAACTATTAAAAAAGATTTCTGTAAAATTATCTTTACTGAAATATTTAAACCAAAATGTAGAAATACAAACAACGTAAAGTTAAAATTTATCGGTTTGGATTAGATTATCATATAATATACCGAATAATGTGTAATAACAACAAGTGTCTAAAAGCAATTTTTCAGGACAAGATTCATGTTGAACATACTGACTTTATTCTCTTTCTCTCTACCTACCTTCTGCTAATCGGTAGGCTTCTCTGATTCATAGCTGCCTAGCATAAGTAATAACTGCCATATTATTTCATAGAAACATTCGTTTCACTCATGGCTGTAAGACAAAACCATAGACAAGCAGATCCTCACATTTTTTAACTTGTGGAGGAAAGTGACTCTGGTCGATAGTGATGTATGAGATTAAAGATGATATCTTATTAAATGTAGAAAATTCTGAGAAATCAGATGTCCCTGAAGCGAAAAACTATTGTCTGGACAAGAACGAAAGGCCTGACTCCAATGGATCAAGAAGAGCAGGAATACAGTGACAAACTCAACCATCTCAAAAGGGACGATGCAGAGCAGCTGACATTGTGCATCATACTGAAGAACAAACTGCTGAGAGGGAGACTATTTTTGACACTTTCAGTCTACTCTTATCTGATGAAATTCTGTAACATATAATTTTCTACACCAATTCCTATACTGCTACATACCCAGGGTTGGTATGAAGAAAGATGGATTGCAATGGATCTGATAGACATGAAGGGATTTATAGGTAGTCTTCCATTTTCCAATCACGTCATGCAAGTTACAAATCAGTGTGGTCAGCAAAAAATTGCCGAAACTTTCTGAAAGCAACCATGTCACTGATGCGTTTCAAAGGGATCCTGAAGTTCATAAGGTTTGACTACAAGGAAACACGGGTTAAACTATGTGAGCTGGATAAATTAGTAGCATTCTGAGAAATCTTTGACTATTCATCACTTGCTGTAGAATCGCATATACCATCAGCCCATACTGCCCAGTGAATGAGCAGCTTGTTGGATTCAGAGGAAGGTGCCCATTTAAAATGTATATGTTGAATAAGTCCGCAAAATATGGAATTAAAATGTGAATTCTCTGTGATGCTGAAAACTCATATGTTTAGAATTGCTAAGTCTACTTAGGTAAAGAAGATCATTTTCCTGAGATAGGTAAAGGTCAGCATATTGTGACTGATTTGCTTCGGCCTTTATTTGGTGCAAGAAATGTCACTACCAACAATTTGTTCACATCAATCTCACTTGCAACTTATACAATACCTAGGACGTTTCCCACAAACTCTTTGGGTTCACCAACAAACTCTCGCTATTATCATGTGTACCAAAGAAAGGCAAATCGGTCATCTTATTTGGTTCAATGCACCATGGTGCTGGTATTTCGGAATACAATAAAAGAAAACCGCAAATGATCCTAGACTATAACAGTATAAAGGGAGCCATTCATACTGATGACTAATACATCTGTATGTATAGTTGCTTTTGCCAAACCAGATGGTGGCCAACAAAGTTGTTTTTCAACACCTTAGATTTAGCAGGTCTATCTATATTCTTATCTCATTTGGGTAAAAAACAATCCAGGTTGGAATGCTGGTAAAAAATACTGCCGATGACTATTCCTTATCAAGCTGACTGCTGGTTTGATGACACCTCTCATATCACACCTAGCTAAACACCACATCTTCAGTCATCCATACACCAAGTCGTAAAACTTGTGGAGTTGATGTTCCTGTGGAAGAAAATACAGATAGAGCAGAAACTGAGGAACAATCAATGAGAGGTCGATGTCATTTATGCAATCTTAGAAATCAAGTGGAGGTTTGCTGTGCAGGATGTCACTGCTTTGTCTGCAAGAATCATTCCAACTGCAGAATTGTATGCAATTTTTACTTGTAATTTAAATAAAACTGGTGTCAGTAACTATGTAATCTTTGAACATTTTGTGTTACAATTAGTTTTTATTAATATCTATTTTACTGAATTTAAAATTAATTCTGTGAATAAACAATAGTTTCTTGTTCAAAAATGCCTTCTTACTATGGTTTACTGAACTAAGGCCAAAAGCCTCTATATGTGCCATTGGTGTTGATTTTTTAGTGCGCCATACTCGGGTTAATGAAGAATGTGCCAAAATCATTATTGCAAATATCTCACTTTACAATAGCAATTAAACTAGATTGATGATAGCTATTGTTTTAATTATGATTTACAGATTGATGGAAGAAATGTTGTGGGCGTGAGGTTTTAAAAGTCAGTCATGCTATCAATTTAAACGAGATTAGATTGATTCAATCAAGATTACAGAGTCAAATATTTTTTTAAAGTAAACTTTAACGTTATATAGCACTATTTAAAATAGAAGTCTATTCATTTCAAATTTATATTTTTTGGAGAGCTTATTATCAGCTCTATTAATATCTGTCATAAACATTTGTAACATATTTATTTCATGGTTTAAAATTAAAATTTGCTTTTTTATGTAAAATGGTACTTTCTAGAAACACTTTAAATATAAAAAGTACATTACATTATCTTTAATTTGAAACCAAATAATACATTTCTAATAAAACAAGAATGACAAAAATACAAGGAAACACAAATTTATTGAAAATATATTGCATAATAAAGTCATTTTGATTGAAAAACTTGTAAAAAAATGTTGAAATTGGTCGTATGATTGGTGGCATGGATTTAAAAATGACACCCATATGTTTCTCTTCACGTTACCAAAAACTTGTTTGCTGCAAGAGCTCAGGCTTTCAACTCAGAAAGAATTCATAAGTTTTTTATAGACATTCAGTTGCAAAGTGAAGAGGGGGGTATTTTCAATAACTTTCCAAACTTAATTTACAATTGTGATGAGACTGGTCTGACTTCCATCCCAAACAGATCCAAAAGGTCATTGCCCCCAAAGGCACAAGAGTAGTGCAGGACATTGGTTTTGGCGAAAGAGAGACTCTAATGACACTCAGACCGTGTGCTAATGCATTTGGTCATTTTATTCCAAATTTCATTATTTTTAAAGGCAATAACATGTCCTTGACAGAAAACTACCCAGTTAACACAGCAGTTTTTTTTTTGAAAAGTGGATATGTTGACCAATTCTTCTTTATTGATTTTTGAAACATTTCGAGAAATATTGTGTTCATGACAAAAAGTGTATTCTGTTTCTCAATGGACACACATCACATTGCTCTATTAAAGCAATCAAATTTTCAGATTATCACACTATCGAGATGTTTTGACTCCCACCCCATTCAAATCGTCTACAACCTATAGATACCTATTTCAACAAACTGTTGAAATATAAATGGTCAATTGAAATCAGCACGTACCTCAAAATGTCTGACAATTTGATTCTTACAAAGAACGAGTTTCATATTCCATTCACACCTGTCTGGCATCATATGATGAACCAAAGAGCCCCACTTATCAAAGGTTTCAAATACTGCGGTCTATTGCTTCTCAAAAATCTGACAACTGCTTCTGATTTTGAGATACCATATGTCCAACTTTCTGAGACTGAAAACAACAACAATAATAATAGCATATCTCTAAATACATTTAAGCAGGCAGTTTGCAGCGTGATTCCTAGTCTTAAGAAGGTAACAAATATGGCTCACAAAAGACCACACACTACTCACATCACTTCATGGCAATATTTGAAAAAAAGATAATCACTGAACAAGTTTCTAAGAAAGTTAAATTAACTAATCAGCTGAGCACATCTAAGAAACCGTAAATTCAACTAGAGGAAAACTGCTGTGTGTGTGATGCAGTATGGAGTACTTTTGCTAACTTTTTTTAATCAATTGACTTTATTTATTTTATATATACATGTTTTGTCCTTTATATAAAGACTATCATTATGTCTGTGTTTTATATTTTTCATGGAATTTAAGTAATTATATACACTTATATAATGGATAACATGTTTTATTTTCATTAAAAAATGTTGAACTCACCCTAACTGTACAGCCAACTTTACTAGGTATAGGGTCATTCTTTTATCATAATATATTTTAAAACTAATTATATCATAGAAATGACATGGGGGAATATATTAATTATATATTTTCAACATTAACTATGTTATCTCACATGTCATACAGTTTCCACAGGAAAAGTGTCGAACCCACCCCAGTTTACCCTAATATTACAACTAAATAGTAAGGTTTAAGATATATATTCATAACCATAAATATTTAGTGAGACATAATTTTTTTTAATTTCCCAATTAATTTTAGATATGTCAACATACAGTTTTAATACTTGATAATAAAATTTGTAACTGTTCCATAAATAGTACTCATTAGAAAATTTTCTATTGATTTAGAGCTTTTTAATTATTTTATTTTAATAGTTATTAGTTTGATCAATAAACATAAAGCATTTATAGAAACCATAGGTCAAACAGTCATAAATATTGGCTAATCAACCTTAACTTAACTAAAAGATTGCTTCTCAAAAATACTGTTTTGTATGTTCTAACATCTATTAATCCAACTATTTGTGCCTGTGGACAAACAGATCATGCAGTAAAATGAAATCATTAAAAGACCTTTTACCCATATATTTCAGCTTGAAAGAGAAAAGGATGTTTGATTTGCAAGTGCAGCATTATCAGATATGTACTTTACCACAATTGTTAAATGAGCAAACTATAGATCATTGGTGGTCACAAACTTTCATCTTTAAAAGGTAGTAAAAGGTGCCCTTTCAATTTTTCATGGACCTTTGATTGAGGGATCATTCAGTATGATGGTTTATGTTTATAGCAATACTAACAATTGCTGAAGTAAATGTGTGCCCATTTAATGAAATATAGTATATATATAATTATATTGTTAACATTATACTAATAGAGAGTAATAAATAATTGTATTATTTAGATAAATGATTTAATTTTAATTGCCACGCTGGAACTAATATATAAAACTACCACTTACCCATCAGAATGCGCATCTGTTGCTTCCCAAAAAGTCTGTTAAAGAGGGAGGATAACGTTAACCCCATTCCTATTTTATTTGTTTGTCTTCCTGTAGTATAATACTATTAAAAGGAGTATGCCACGTCGGAATTCTTAAAACTTCACAAAAATATATCTAATTTAATTTTTTGCACGACTTATAAATATTCCATCGTTTAAACAATTTAAGTATTAAATTCTTTGTATGAAAAGGGATATGCGAATAATAATCATAGAAAATGTTTACAGTCATATTAGAATAATTTAATAAATACAAATATGTATAAAGAAATCTGGTTAAAAAACCATTTGGACAATTTTAATTTAATCCGTGTTTCATAATTGCTGTACATTTGCATTATTTATTACAAAATAGGAATACTTCGAAAATATCTCGAAGAAAACCTCAGAAAATCAGAAAACTGGCACAGTAATCAACAAATGAGATAAAACATGGTCATGTTTAACAAGTGTTTTGTTTTCTTGTCAAATCGTCGTCTAATACAATTTAATGTTCGTTATCGAGAAAAGAATAACAAATGTGTAAAGATGACGTAGATGATAAATGTTTACAACTATTTAAGATCCATTTAAATAGTCGTGATATTTATATTTCTGTTCAAGTCTGTTTCGTTACTGGTAAAACATCCGTTCAAAATCGATTTAGGTCCGTTTCTCATTTTTTAGCTGTTTTGTTTTAATCAGTTGGTCACAAAGAATATAGAGCGCTCGCTCTATATTCTTTGGTTTGGATTGATCATCCGTTGTCAAACAGCGAATTTTGTCCTTTGAATTTCTTGGGAATGTCCATCGATGTCATTCATTCATCCGCCAGCTATTCGCTTATTCTGTCGTTTTTATTTGCTTCATGGACCATTCTGAAATTATTTCATGCGAGACAAAATATGACAATGTGGGTTTACAAAATGAGACTATTTGTATGACGGAGATTTAATCAAATATGACGTCACATAATTTCGTTTTTATTGTTTTATTTGTCCAAAAATAATAGATGCTCTTCAGACTTTTTGAGAATTTGCTTCTGATTTTAGTTAACTTTGATTAATTAATCTAATTCTTAATATTTAAAATACCCAATGCTTTATTTGATAAAAGAATCTCTAATTCTAGATATAGCTAAATGTCACATTTTACTATTGCGATTATTAATAATTATTTAAGGTATAAACATTATTAATTATCATCGTGATTTCATTTCGGCGTGGATGGTGTCGGTACAAACGATATGACGATCCGTTACAAGATGAAAGGGGGCTGGGGTAAATTCTGAGTCATTTGAGTTATTCAATAAATCTTTTGAATGTATGAATTTGATACATTCTTTCTATAAAAGGGGTTCGTTTTTATCACCCTGTAAGATACCATTTCTAGGAAACCCATGTTCTTACATTATTGTACACGTGTATTATAGCTTATATGTAAGTTATTTTATTCATAAATATATTTTTAAGCAATAAATATTATGCATTAATTTGATTTGTTTCAGATAAATATTTATAAGAATAACGCACTCATACCCAATAAGTGACTTAATTAATGCCTCTGAGCTAATTATAATTTAAGATTTTAATTATACTCAGATTTTGTATTAAAAGTCACTCATTGTGTAATTTTAAATTATCCACTGTTAAAACCGCTGTATTAATTACTATAGTCTTTTAATCTCGATCATTATAATAGCTTTTAAAATGGAGTGTATAATTAGTTGCCTATAGTAATTTGACTTTAATCAGTAATAATCGCTTTAACCGACAAATATGTATTGCATATAATTCAATCATTCGGTTTTTTTTGGACTAATTAAGGCATCAACTTTATTTCAAGCAGGCATAATACAGCCTGTTGTTAATACAGTAAGTGTTATGCAGCCTATAACATCTTAATTAACTTTAGATATATCAGAGTGACAGTAAGTCTACATCCTGTGTATTGAAATATATCAATTGTTTGGATTCTGCAGGTAACAATTATACAAAAAACTTTAATTTCATTTTGTTAAGTGGTGCTTTAAGATAAATTGTTAAATATAGATAGAATGGAGGAAGGAAAACTAGGTCCCACTTGCACAAATCCTAAGTTTATATTGAGTTTTCATGTTTATTTTTTCTGTCATCTAATTATGTAACACATAAAATGCGCCAATATATATAGAGCGTTTTCCAAAAGTGGTAGCAATCTTTTTGCCAGGAACAAAAACTTTTGGGATGGAAGACCTATTTGTACTTTAATTTAAATTGAAGCACAAAAAATAATAATAAATAATATTTTGAGTGGATTTGTAAATTATATAGAGATCATAGAGATTATATTTTGGATCTATTCAACTGTACTAGCTCAGTTGTAGGTTCTACGTAGGAATCCTTAATTTTGCTTTATGCTGAAATTTATTTACACTATTTATATGTTTGTTCTCAACTTAGAAACTTTTTATATATACATACATAATATATATAATTTCGGAGGTAGAAAGGATTCTGCGAAACGAGTCATATTTTAGATAAATATATGTATATAACATATATTTAATAAAACGCTCATAAGACACGTGTCAAGTAAAGGTATTATTGACTAAAATATTACAAACAAGACATTTAAATAGAATAGCAATAAAATCCTGAATATCAATAATGATTGAAATTCAAATAGTAAAACGACATACTGGCTATACAGTGTGATATTTGTGTCTGGAGTTACTGAAAATCATCAGGCTCGTTTATCTTATCATAACTGATACCATTTGACGTTGGGCTACAGTAATTTTCGCCATCAGTATCTCGCGGTGAGTGTATTGGTGATTTTGATGATCGATCCCTAGGAACCGAACGTGATTTTGACCTTGAACGCGTACTTCTTGAACGCGAGCGCGAAATAACCTTTCTTTCTGGAGAATTAGATTTCGAATGACGATCGACACTTGCGACGGAGGCTGATCTAGCTTGAGATTTATTATGACATTGTATGGACGGTGATCGTGATCTAGATGGAGAATTCGATTTGTTTCTTGAAGGTGAACGTGATTTGGAAAGAGATGTTTGTGACTTTTTAACAGGCGACGCTGACCGTGAAGCAGAATGGGATTTTGATTTTTTTCTTCTCTGGAGAGATTTTGATTGCGAACGCGAACGACTACGTGATCGCCTGGATCTCCGTTTTCTGGAACCAGATTTGGAGCGTGATCTTCGTCTCGTTTTCTTTGACTTCTTTTTCTTTTCCTTGCGATGTTTCTTGTGTTTACGACCACTTCTTTTATGTCGCGAACCACTCCTGGATCTATGACGACTGTCAGATCGTGATTTTGATCTTGAGCGCGATCTCGTAGAACGTCTGCGTTTGTGTCCATTGGTTTTATCCATACTACGCGACCTGCTTCGACTACCATAGAAAGGAGATCGCTTTTCTGATGATTGACTGAGACTTCTTCGCATACTATTTTGAATATTACCATTCCGTTCGAAACTACGACTCTGTTCTTCATCACGAACATTGCCAAAACCTCGGCGACCTCTATCTCTTCTGCGACCTCGACCAGGAGCCATTCCTGCGAGATCGTAAAGCCTCGGATTGATATCCTGTTTGGCTTCTTCAAGGACATTAATAAGATCCCTCGCCTGAAATTTAAAAATCAAATTAAAATAATCTGTAAAACTTAAGAGAAAAAAAATTATTAAAAATAATATAGAGATAAAAATATGGCCTATGAAAAGTACATTGCCCTAATTGCCAACCTAGTAAGTCCTCAACTATATTTTTAAGTCAATGTATTTCATGGTTTATCAAATATTTTTGTTAATTGAAACGAAGTTGATTTTTTTAATACGATTAGTAATTAATCAAATCTACTATAATATATACCAAATTTCCGATAAAGAATATATTATTTCCTAACCCTGGATCAACATAAAATTGCAATACAGATAAGTTTAAAATAAGTAGGCAGAATGACATGAATCAACATTAACAAAGAAATTAATATAAGAATTAAAGACTGGTGTATCACGGTAAATATATAACTATGTAAAATACTTAACAATAATTATGGAGAATTTATGATAGAAAATAAGCATTATATAAAAGTAAAAGTAGCAAATGTGAACAGCAAATAAAAGACTTATTAATTTAGACCATTTTTTTATTCATTTTGAAAATAAGGAATCAGACAGTGCAATATAATCACTTTGTTTGTTTATCAAAAGAGCTCCCAAACACAGAGATGCTCATGGTGAAATATCCCTTTGTTCTATTTTATGAACAAGGCCAAAAATCTACATGGAATCAGGATTACTGTGGAGGTTGGTAAGAATTCTTAACATCATAAGGAACTGTTCCATTAAAGTCTTCCAACTGTTTACGTAAAGCATGCCAAAAGAATCCAGATTGATATGGAAAAGTATGGGTGATCGGCAAGTTTGAAAACTAAGAAACTGTCCTCCATGAATTGATTCTTTAGAACAGTTTTTAATAGTTGATTTTCAAATACAAAACTCTAAATATCATACGGTTAGGCAAACATTGTTTGTTTATTTGCCACCGGTAAAATTGTTGCATTATGTAGCTGACTCAGTCTTTAAAAAGTATAAATGTTAGACACGACCTCCACTTTAAGTTAGATTTCTTAGTGAAATTATCGCTACACGCCGGAAAATAGCACCCCATTTTTTGTAGATATTTATGAACATGGAGATTTAAAAAAATCTCATGCTCCAAAAATGTTACATATGGAGCATGACAAAATGGCTGCATATATATGTCGCGGCACATATGAAAATACGGTATAACATTTCATATACTACACGTGAAGTATATTATATGAAAAAAATAATTAAAATGTTAAGAATTATGGCTATCACATATTCGATCGAATATACTACATCAATATCAATTAATTACGTTAATATACGAAAAATTGCATTAAAATGGTTAATTTTGGGCAAAATGTTGGAAAAAAAGTTTTGTATTTTATTTACTTTACATACTTTATAAGGTGAATTATCGATTATATGTATTACACATTTTAACTATTTAACAAATAATTTACATTTCACAGACTTGTTGTGTCTTATGATATTACAAATAACCGAATTTACAGTGATATTCTAAGAGTATATGTTTAAGTAGGGATTTTAAATAATTACATTGGTTTGAAAAATCCATCCTGTAACATAACGATGGTGGTTAGGTGAATTGTATAATTTGCCATTAATGAGCACATTGATGTTTATATTATAAATATTTCAATTTACTTTCATAGTGTGCAATTATACGTTTTAAATGCTCTTTTTTTAATGATCTATATAGTGGGCTACAATTATAGTGATGAATGTTTTTTGCAGTTTGAAAATATTTATATTTCGTAAACAATTTTTCAAACAAATTGACTAATATTAACTGGGTAAGCACGTTTAAATACGATTTAAATATATTAACATACTGAATAATTGTAGCATTTTCATTACTGTATTTAAATTGCAGTTATTGTTTATCATTATTTAAGAATAATCTTGATATGTAACACTTATTTCATTTAATGAGAATCATTGTCATTGATGACAAATATACTTTTATAGAATATAATAAATACTAAATATATTATAAATAATAATATATATATAGTATACTATTAGTATTAATATTATATATCAATATCAATGATGACAATTACATTTTTAAAGTTATAAAAAATAATACAAATTAACTAACATCTTAGATACTAATTCAGTTTAACGCCACAGCATGATTAAGGCTAGTAAAAAGGAATAGGGATTATAATTTAAAGTAATTATATTAAGAATAAATCAATAATATTAATGCATTCCCAGATTAATTGCTATTAATTATGACATTAATAAAATAATTAATTTGTGAATAATCATGCCTAGTTTGCTAAAAACATTTAGCGCATTAAAGAAAATGAGTGACAACATCTAAATAAATACTAAGTATTTATTCTTATAAAAATACATTTTTTTAATGTCACGATTTTCTATATATCTCTATATAATTTTATATTAAATAATAGATATACATATATATCGATTATATTTAAACAAAAAATGAATGTCAAGTCTATTTAATTATAATAAAAGTAATATATTATCATAAAATTTATATATTTATATTTTCAGGATATACGGTTATTACACTTTAAACGGATGGTATATCAAACAAGTATCTGGTCTAGTTCTTGCTAAAGTTATCAAGTTATCTTTCTAAAAATTAAATTCCATGACCTGAAAGATGACATAATCGGAAACAGCGAAAGTTTGTGCCGAACTTATTAAGTGTGACTGTAAATCAAATCGTGGTTGCGTAAATTTTAAATGAAGTAAAGCCAAACTACTCTGTACAGATCATTGTAGTTGTAATTGTGAACTATAAACTATTATAAATACATCTCATTATTACATACTAATGAACAGTTCTCTAAAAGACATTGGAACTTTTTTATTTAAACTCTTGTTATTTGGAAATCTTTTATTTATTAATTTAACTTAGTTTTTTATTACTGGATAAACTTAAATTTTTATTTATTTATTTATATTATATTATTATTGATAGAGGTTGAACTAGACATTGCATTAGATTACTTTCTGTAAATGTGTATTTTATTTTTATTATTGACTTTTTAAAATATAGTTCAATCAGTTTATATCATATTACTTATTAAAAATATAATGGCGAACAATAATCAGCTATTTTAAACTGGATTTATCAAATATACTATTAATTAATACATGAAGTTTATATATTAATTATCCCAGACAAATCAAATTGTAATCATATATATATGTACAAAACATACATTCTAAAAAAATATTTAAGTATTTAGAGGTAAAAATTAATTTTTATTATAACCTTTGAGCTTGAAGTTGAATAACCTAGAAATCTTTATTTAGTGTATATCGTGTAAATCTATATTTTGTTTGCGAAATATTACAATATACAAAGTGTGCACAAACAGTCATCAATACTGTAACGCACTACATAGATCATTAAAAAAATACCATTTAAAATGAATAATTGCCAAAGACGTTTAAATATACTACCTAGACTAGATACGATAATAGAAAGAGAGACAAAATATATGTAATTCTTCGGTTGACATCTC
>JAYRBW010002820.1:0-13900 GCA_036023295.1 Invenusta paracnida | reverse complement strand
AATTATATTTTTTAAACAAATATATTACCAAAAATTACAGCATTGCTATATTAACTTCATATAAATTAAATTTCTCAGAGTTTACAGGATATAGTTTAAAATATACAGCTTATACATTGTATAAGGTGAATTTAAAGATAGCTCAAGCTATATACATATTAAGGTATATTTATTAGAGATTTTGGTCTGAACCTCATTGATAATCCTAAATACTTTTTAGAGATGTTTTATATATTTTAAATAGGGGTCTTCGGCTAATCTAAAATTTTAGTTATGCCCCTTCTCACTAACTTGTTCAAGTTTAATTTTGGTTTAAATTTGTAAATATAGAACTGCTTGTTATTAATGTTTGATATAATTATATATTAAATATAAAAAATGTTAATAAATTGATTGTTGTTATAAAGTCATAGAAAATAGGTTAATTTATTTATTATATATAAACTAAACATCTTTTAAGATTAAATATCATATGTACCTTTTTGCTTTGACTATTTCCCCTTCTCCCTCCCAACTATTACAATATTTCTATAGCCCTATAAAAAAACTAAATATTAATTCAAAAATGATATGTCAAAAGTTTTAAATATACTGAATGACAGAATAAATCATATATGTTATATTTAATTCACAACTTGAAATTGGTTTCAAAGTCAAGACAATTAAAATGATGTCTCTGTATTGATTAGTTACACTCTTATTTCAAAGTTATAAATATTCCATTTTTATTAGAAGCTCTGAGATTTAAAAATATGTTTCTATGATCTGTATCTGGCATATCTTTTATATTTCCAGAGTTATTAATCCACAGGTGTAAGAGCAACTTTTGAGGGTGGCCCCAAAGCTCACTGATTATTTTAGTACTTTTAATACTATAATCATTTTGTAGTAAAAAATAAATGCATATAATAAAATGGGGGGGGGGACAAGTATTCTTTGGCCTTGTACCCCCTGATCTTATGTCTGTAATATAATTTTGTAAAATGATATAACTAGAAAATGATATTCTTTAATAAATATATATAATTTTCATAATAATTTATATTTATTTTTGAAAAGTGTAAAATTTTCTATCAATATCGTTTTATATCAAAGCTTTCAATTCCTGTTTATTTCGGTAATATGAATAATACAAATTCATTTCAGACTCACGTTTTAACAAATCTTTTTAATTATAAAAAGAAACTTACCGCTGGGTCCATTTTCAAATTGCCGCTAGACGCTAAGTATACCTGCTGACATTTAAAACAAATATTTTAAACAAATATAGTATCAATATTGTAGCAATGACCTTGACCTCTTGTCTGAGAAAAGCATATGAGCACGTTATATTCACACTGTTTCTAGAAACAGTCACTTGCAAACCGAATTATGTCAAGGCCTTATTCTTCCTTGATTGTGACACCCCCGTCTGAGTTTAATTAAACAAAAAAAAGTGATACCACGTGACCCACTTAAATTTTAAATAGTCTGTTTCTGCTTTATTGATTCATTGTAATTCATGGTATTCTCACCTGAACCCTTTGGTCCGCCATATGTATGTATTATTTTGAATATAAAAAGCATCGTAACGTATTGTGCTGATTGATATGGAATGTGTAGATAATGTAGACAATATACATGTATGAAGAAACAAAGAATATTTAAATTGTCTTAAGTACATATATAAGATAATAAATAAAAGCAAAACAAATAAGTAAATAGCAAACGAAATATATCAAGAAGATAAAAAATTTAGCTCACTGAAGTACCTATACCTATATTACTTACTAGTTATTCCATGTTCATTAAAACATCGTGTTATAACCTATTTTATGCATTTTAATAACTGATTTTCAAAAGGTTACATATTATTAGCTGAAAAAATTACATTACCTAAGCTATGCAATGAATTACAAGTTGATTAAAAAAAACAGTTGCGGTGTTCACTTCACTAATTTTATTGAAACATGTTGCCAATAATATTTCAGTGTTTTTTAAGTGACTAACTTGAAGAAAAGCAGAACAGAATTTCTACATAAATATAGTATATATATTTTTTAATGTGTTCAATGGCCTGTAATAATTGTGCATTTACCCTGTCCGCGTATATTCTGAAGTAGGGAATTTGAGAATACCTATATGGATATTTCAAAATTGTTATTATACGATATTGGAGCCATATTGCTACATACATACATAGGATCTACCATACATGATACAACAACTGTTACGATCATGCCTATATATATGAAAATGACCAATTGTTCTTTGGTAGATAAAATTCTACATATTCTACAAATTATAAAATCATGGTAGGTATGTTGTGACAAGTATTGCGTTATTGTAGGTTAAAAATGTAGCCCTTTTATATATCATATTATTATTTGTTTAGCGTTATACCCCACTCCAAGAAGCATGTAGATATAAGTAGTTAATATCCTTAATATTGCATTCTTATGGAAGTATTTTCAAATTTCCGGAAATATTGGACATTCTTGCGGGAAGGTTACTCCAGTATATACACAAGCTTATATATATCTCATGAAATATAATATAAAACAAAATATGGGGTCACCATCACAGAATTCGGATATATATAAACAAATACATAAAATATACCTATAGACTTTAAATCGTCATTTTCTCCTTGTCTGCGTTTATTTGTAACTATACTAGTCACCGAAATTATGTCACTATATAGCAGCCATCATTAATTATACCATTATATGCTATGAGAGTTTATGTTTGACAGTAATGGACTAAATGTTTTACTAAAATTAAAAATATTTTAATGCCAGTTAATAAAAACATAGATTATTACTAATTTCTAATCTATGATAATATATTTTCTTATCAAATGTGTGTTCCGTTATAATTGTGAATAATTATTGATCCACTATATAAATTATATGTAATTATCTATTAATGTAAGAATTGTATAACATTTTTAGTGTATGTAATAATTGTAAATATACGGAATCATCCATAAAACAGTGTCATTATAAATAGATAGTAAGAGTAGCAAAATCTTAGTATATAAAAAGTAGTAAGATATTCAATCTATGTTTGCATATTAAAATATCTATTTCAAGATTTTGCTTCGTAATTGGTATTTTTATAAATTATAACAACATTTATTCTATGCACTATTTCTATAAACTAAGGAACATATATTTTGCATATATGTACTTATCAGTATATAATACCTATTATGAAATAATAATATATGTATAGTAACTAAGTCTAATATATATTCTAGTAATACATTAGTTAAGTACATTAGTTTCTACTTAAATTATCCAAAACTAACACACTTATATATGTAGATATATTAGACGTATATAAATCTAATATATCTACATATATAAGCGTTTTATTTTTGGATAATTTAAGTATTAACTAATGTATGTGTATAATATAATGTTCATTGTCTTAAAATTCAACATATTTACAGTAATTTATATTTTCTTGATTGCCTTTTAATAATCACTATATAGTTATTATTCTAGTACCTATATGGTTAACTGAAATCTACGGGGAATTATAGAACTTGAAATAAAATTTAATATAACAAGAGCTTTGACAGTTTAATGGTCCTTGTTTTAAGCCTTCTCAACGTTATATACATGAACAATATAATTTCAAATGGGATTAGAATGTGTTGCTTATTGAACACTTGAAATGTCATTCAATAATTTTATTCAAGATAAATTTACTGGCCAGCAATTTGATTTACTTGTCTTCAATATTATAACCATAAAATGTCTGATTGAGAAAACGTCACTTCAGTTTTGTTAATATAAATAATATGTATTGCTTTGAATAATTGTAATTATCTCTGTAAATATAAGTTAGTACTCTTATATGAGCCAAGAAACATACTAGTTTATATATAGTTTATACTTATAATTATATTAGTTATTTATACTCTATTTTTTAAATATTATTGTTGCTTTTTGTTAATATAAATATTGCGTAATTATTAAAATATGGTTATACGTATAATTTTGAATAAATTTATTTAACAATTGTCAGGTATCTATATTTTATAGCAAACTATAGTTAGATACTCTTGTTAAATGTCTCTAGATAGAACTATTATTAAAACTCTAGTTAGATAATGTTATTATAGTGTGTTAACTTTGTATAGTGTGTATTTGATGTATGTAATATGTTAGATATTTTATATATACATTCGAATAATTTAATAAAACTATAAACTATAAAAGTATCATTTAAATATATATTTGTAAACCACTATAGTTATTAACGCATAGTATAGGTCTACTTAAAGTCGTATAAGATTGAATATAGAATATATTCCCTCTAAATCTAATGACGTATGAATATTTTCTAAAATAATATAAGGCATTGGTTTCATTTATAAAAAACGTAATCGAGATAATACTAAAATAATGGCGCTAAACTTCATACTATATCACATGCTTATTTTGTTTTTAAATTTTACTTTAATACCTATCAAATGGATGTATATGTATGGACATTCAATTTAATAGATAAATATATTGTTTGTGAACCTTTTATAATGCAAATATACTATACAAACTCATAATATGTAGCATATAGAAGCTAGTGGTACAGAATTTCAACAGAGACAATTTTCCCAATTAGGTGACTTCCTAAACTGATAAACATTTTGTAGTATCATATGCCAAACATATATCTAAAAGCTATAAAGATATAAAGATATAATGTGGTATCTGTGTATATATGGAATTAATATGAAATAAACCATATTTTACGACAAAATCATAGAAGGCCTCCAATTTTATTACGAGTAAGTGTGATACTTGTGTATGCTCATTGTTTGTCTCTATATATGTATACATTAAATGGTTACTATTTGTATAACTGATGTTCCAAGTTTCCATTAGCATGATTGCCATTTAAACTATTCATTAAAATAATTGTCTCCTGAGTGTACAATACGCAAGTCAGTGAAAATGTTAATGTTTAATTTAAAATCAATAATTTTAAAGGTATCTTTTCTGATAATCACTAGTTTTGTACCCTCTAATTATCAGTTTTTGAATAAAAAAATTTACATTAACATCATTAATTGCTATACAAATAATAGATTTAGGAAAGCTAAAACTCCGCATTTGAGTTTTAGTATACAGAACATTTTATTATCTAGATTTGTTTCTATTGTTATTTGATTTTTGTAGATTTATTGTTTGAATGAATTATAATAAAATAAATATTTATGAGGCACATTTTTCGTGACTCTTATTGCTACATATATGTATAACAAGTTCAAGATCTTCGCATTATTTGTCAAATAGTATTTTATTAATTAAATGATGGCTCTATACAAAATATTCATCTTTACAAATGAAATATTTTGTATTTAAAGTGTTAAAAATAAAAAATAAAAAATATTAATAAAGACAATTTTGTAATTAACATTCCTCATTGCGATTTTTAAGTGACCAAAATGTGTGCAAACATAGTTAGTATATGTATCATTTAGTTAAATCTATGCATAGACTTATTATTTATAGTAAATTATCTTTATTAATAAATAATGTACTTTGTCAGTCCCGTTAAAACGAAACACGCCTCTATAAGACATGCATCGTTTGCAATGTATTACTGTAACAAATCTTGATCGATAAGAACTCGCCTATATTTTGGAAATACTACTTGGATTTATTGTTTATAGATAATATAAATTTGTACATTTCAGATTATCATTCTTTATGCACCTATATAGGTACATATTGTTTGAAAATACAGATCGTTGAAAGTTGCCAAATATGTTCCAAATTTAAATACTTTGAATGGAATTGGACAATTTAAAAAATTGTGGATAAATTTAAGAAATATAATATATATCGATATTAAATGAGCTGTTCATGGGAACTAGATTCTAAAACGCATTTCAATATAATAACAAATATTTGGATATTTGGAATTTCAATAGTTCAAAGTAATATAATAATTATTGAGTTGCTGCCATCAAGAAGCCTTCATTATGAAGTTTTTCTATACTTATATCGTCTATAACAGCTAAAGTTTTTCTATCCATCAAAAACATTGACTATTGAGAAATTGAGCTTAAAAGAAAGGCTTGTTGGACTTCAATACACGATTAAAGCTTCGAAACGCTTATTATAATTATCATTGTTTGTAAAAGTGTTATTCAATTGTTTGACTTCTTCTCATAATTATCATTCTTCGTAAAAGTCCCTTCCAATTATTTCAAACTCAAAAACTGTTTTTAATATCAAAAATAATTTAGTGAATACATCGAGGGTATACCTTATTCCCTCTCCACAACCATAGGAAAGGTGTTTGTTTCGCTATAATTCCATTTTCACAAAATAACATTATTACTGTTATTGTTTTTAACCACTACACCCCTCTCTCTATAGCCAAATAATGATGCCATTAAAATGGTATTGGTCATAGAAGACATGCTGAAAACTGGAATACTATATGAATCGGCTCTATACCTTCCCACTTCTGATAAATGGGATCGGAGTGAAACAGGGGGAAGTGTGAGAAGAGATTATGCTTCTATACTCTCTTGCTGTTATTATTGCAATTGCATGATAGAACTGAATTATCATGTTTAGTCTTCGGTTAGGCGTAACTATAAAAAAATACTGAATGATGTTTAGTGAGGTAGGGAGAGGGGGATAGAACGAGAGAAAATTGAATCACAATGATTGTGTGTTTGGTTGAATTCAATTGTTCTAAACATTTTTACTGTTTTTTTGTTGTTGAGTTAACGTCAACAACTTATATACCTCAGCGTTTGTCTAAAGCCAACTTCTATCCTAATATTCTGCTTTATCATTCTACCTATACAAGTTTTAACTATTATCCACCAGAAACCTCAGCCCTGTATAATTCATTTCAACATTATACGAATTATGCATATGTAGCAAATGTAAAAGCATTCCTCACTCATCATCTCCTATTCCCTATATATATATGTTTTGGTTTTATCATAAGTTCAGTCATTTAGATATATATGATTAAAGTTATTTTTCCAAATGAAAATATATAAAATCTATTTATATATAAATTTAAGTGTACTATTTTATAGTATTGTTACCATCAATATTTATTTTAAACAAAATATTCTCTTAATTATGAATCGTTTCTATATGTTTTCTTGGTTAGCTACCTTACCTAGTTTAACTTTCTAAAATATGAGAGTAATATAGTATACATTACAATAAATGTCAAGTTATACAATATTAATATAATGGGCAATTGAGACCAACTCATCTGTCTTACTCTTTCCAAAACATTTCGAGTCCCCTGAAAAAGCGAGATATCCTATCGTTGACATAAATATAACAAAAGTTGTTTAACAACAACAACAACATATAATCAGGTTAGTGAATGAAACGTGAATGAAAACTAAAGAATGATCAAGACTGTGGTACCAATGAAGTAATCTCAAAGATTCTGGAACTTGATATAAATGTAATGTATTATTAATCCCATATATTCAATGAAAACATGAAAAAGATATACCACGCACGAATAGTTAAAACATTAATAGTTTCTATCTTAACAAATTAAAGGCAAGTCAGAGAAAAACTATGGAGGCATTACCCTTATTATCCATAGGAGCAAGATTATTCAATTGGCTACTCTAGGACCGAATTCGACTTCACCTCAATTTTCCGTATGTTTTGGATTTCTTTTGGATTAATTTATTATCTAAAAAAAGTATCTATTACTTGTTCCGTTAAAAATTGTTCTTGGTTATATTAGTCTACCTTTATATATAATTTTACTACATCAGTTAATAAGAGATTTCGTGAAATTGGTCCATAAATCTATAATATTAGCTATTTTAATAATTATGACGTAAGAAAATTACTTAATAATGTTATTTTTTCAGATTAAGTACAAATAAATAATGAAATTTGACTTAAATATGTTTACACAAGTAGGTATAGCATTTGAGATTTTACATATCTCATTGTTTCAAAATCAGTATTTTTACTTATTTCAACATGCCATATTTTTAAATCATTATCTTAGTATGCCGTATCTACATCTACGATCTTTGAAACTTTCAAAATATTATTACAAATATACAAACACGTGCAAGAAAGACATTGTTCTAACAATATACTGTATAATTGAAAAAAATATTCTTATCTTTGATATTAGTTTCCTACAGCTTCATGTACGTGTATGTGTATGTTTTTGGGGACACACACCTGAGGCAACGAATATGGCATCAGGGAAGGTAAATAGAGATACCGCATCATGCATTTACACAGGAAACGTGCAATATTGAAGTGTAGGAACACACATGCGCACATACATACCTATATATTGATGTAAATCTGATGCGACTTACGTATATATCCTCTGAAAATTGAGAATAACAACAGATGGCTTAAGAATTTACTCTGAAATATTATACTGATATGGATCTGGTACGCGGCTACGCGAATTAATTCATATTATATTTATATATATGTATGCATATAAGTATATTCCTAACATTACTCCATTTTAATAATTTGTAAAATATATATAGCCCATTATTCTTTTTATTATTAGGGGGTTAAGAGCTATTTAAATTTCAATATCCACTTATGAATGTCAATATAATTCGTTAACTGTTTTTTCATAACATGTAAATTTTGCATTTGTTTTAACCTTTAAAGACGGACATTATATCATATATCATAAGAGAAACGTACGCTGCATTAAATATATGTTACGGGAAAAATTAAATTTTATTAAAAAACTTAATATCTAAAAAATATATATTATTAGGTACTATTTTTATACAAACCTGCAGACTAAATAAATCAATAAGAACAATAATCCATAAGTCAAACGCTAAATTGATGAACAAATATTTGCAACAATTCAATTAAATGTGCTATAAAAAAAATGTTTTTGCAATCATCCATTGATAAATTTTGTTTGTCTATATAAAACGCTTTGTATTTTATTTATGTTATGTATAAATTTTATTTTTAATTATTACATTACAAAATTTATTACTAAGTAAGTGTATTCGTTACCGATATAAGTAAATTTTATACGAATTATTATTTACAAATATTAGAATACCTTTCCTTTAATATGAACTATTTAAATTGATTGTTATAAATAATATTGATATTACGGAATATTAATACTTAACTTTGAAGAAATATAAATCATGCATATATACAATAAATATTCAAATGGCTTATTTAATATCTATGCAAAAATCGATTTGTAGGTTGGGTGTAGAAAAAAGTCTAGTGTTTAGGTAATCGTTAGTTACACTATTCCATACTAAATGTGAATCGAATTGGTAATTTATATTCTTATTATTATTCAGAAAGAATCGATCTTGTGACCGAAAAATCTGTTTGTGGATTCATTTTGTCTGTCAATAATACCATCTCATTTCTCTATTAAGCTTGGTTTAATTGACGGGTGTTTTGTGAGTCTTGCTTGAACAGCCGTATTGCTTTCCTGTCTGTTTCGGGTATAATTGGGTAACCTCGACTTAAATTAAGGGTTACAAATAATATTATACTCTTCACAGTATCTATAGGTATAGTAATTTTTTTTCAGTTTTTAATTTATTTAAACTAATCAATAAGTTGCATGAATATAAGTATACAATAAATTCCGTGAAATAAAATGTTATGTATGCAATTATTTATTGAATATAGGCGAATTTATAATTAGCTTTTTTAAATAAACACATTTAAAGCAATACAAATATAAGACCGTAAAAATATGCTTATAAATTTTTAAATCAGTTTAAAGCATTACATATTGTATGATACAATAAAAGGGAGCTAGTCTATCAAACAATTAATAGCACTAAACTTAATTAATCTTGCTAATTGCAATTATGAAAGAATATTACAGTTTATTGAAGTTGATAATATTATTTTTAAAGTACAATCTACTTTTCTACTTTCAATATATTTACATAAAACTAGGATAACTATTTTAATCAGTTGATTATTTTTTCCCCTAATTAATATTTTTTACTTTGAAAGCAATCCAAAAATTGAAATCCTTAATTTTAAGAATCACATTTTTTAGGAAGTTTATAAATTTTATTCGTAAAATTAAAATAACTACAATTTATAGTTTTGCTATTGAATTTGATTACTACCTTAATTAAAAATTGACAACTTTGTTTATATATTTAGCAATAAAAAAAGAAACATTTAGCAAAAGAATTATTAATAAGTTTATATGCTATTTAAATGCTTAAAATGAATAAAGTATATATTTGATACATTTTTATTAAAATTTTATTTAAAAAATCAGTTAAATTTAACTACGATTTTTCTAAACTTATCAAACGATATCGAAACATGACCCCTTTGTCTCATTTTACAACTCCGAACATCAAAGCAAATTTATAGTTAAATGTATAATCAGATTGATAATTAGTTAATTTGCAGTAGTTAATTATCTACCTCTTTTTAATTTTCAGGCAAACCCATCCAGTGCTGGGTCCCTCAGGAATTCACCCGATCCTGGGAAGAGTACGCCGAGAACCTCTGCTGGGTGTCCAATACCTACTTTCTTCTCCCTACAGACGAAGTACCCATCGACGACTTCGAACTACACAAAGTCCGCTACATAGGCTACTATCAGTGGGTGGCCATTGTTCTCGCTGGGCAGGCTATGATGTCTTGGGTGCCCCACGTCCTCTGGCGCGTGGGATCTCGTCGACTTCCCGTTCTGCTCAAATCCGCTCGAGAGGCATCTATCCCAGACCGAGACCTTCGGCAAAAGGCTGTCTCATGTCTTGTGGCAGCTCTCGAGGAACAGGCCGAAGCCAATTCCCGGTTTCGGCGGCTCAAGGGCTTTTTCAACAAGTGTATCTGTTGTGTTAGACCTAACGCTCGGCTTACGCTCTTCTTTCTGTTCACGCGATTTCTATTCATAGGTAACAGTGTCGGCCAGATATACATGATGCGTCGGTTTATAGGGACTAATAACACGATGTTCGGTGTGACCATATTCAGGGATTTACTAGAGGGTCGCGACTGGGATGTCTCTGGAAATTTTCCCCGAGTAACATACTGCACGATAAAAGTGCGAAAAATGGGAAATATAGTACCGGCTAGGTGAGTTTATATGGGTTCAATTTTTTCAGATATTTTATTTTTGTAAAATGTCAGGGACAATAATATATATTTTACGAATACTAATGTTAATAGTTTACTTATGTATAGGTACAATTATATCCATCCGCAATAGAGATTCTGTGTTTAAGTTGTAATTTAAAGTGTTTTTTTATGTATAATTAAACCTATAATACATCTTCAGTATTCATAATATTGAAACATATTGAAATATAATGTGGAAAATACATAAACATATGAAATTGCTGTTTAAAAAAGTAGAGTTTATTAGGAACCCACATTTTACCAATATAGACATTAATTCATGAATTGTTTAATGTATATTTGAAAAAAGCCTAGAATGAATCGTAATATATGTATACATATTTTAATATCAAATACATTTGTGGTCATGTCTGTATTTTCTGGAGTGTATATATACAAATATTTTATATTTTAAACAAGTAACTTGTGAATTGTTTGATATAACTTTGTGCTTGAAATGTTATAAGCTCTATTTTAAGGCTTTTCTCAAGTATACATTAAATAATTCCTGAATTAATATATATATTTTAAAATTTCAGCCTTAAAATAGAGCTTATTTCATTTCTAGAACAAAGTTATATCAAACAAATCACAAGTTACTTGTTTAAAATATAAAATATTTGTATATACACACTCCAGAAAATACAGACACTACCACAAATGTATTCGATATTAAAACATATACGCATATATTACGATTCCTTCAAAGATTTTCAAACCCAGTAAACAAATATAATACAAAATATAGAACATTCTTTTAAGTTCCAAACATTGTGATGTATTGCTTTAATCAGATAAAACGAACATTTAGAAACTTTATATCATTTATTATTTGATAATTGATGTCTGTGTATTGACATATTTTTCTAAATTCTTCAAAGTACAAAGAGTGTTGATACTGAAGTCTGTCTATATGTTATATATAGGTGTGTAAAATATATAAAGTAAAAGTCAAGAATGTGACAGATATGCATAAATATTATCCATATATATCCTTTTTATTAATTTTAGTTCTGAAAATATATTATATTATAATATGCTTGCTATTGCACTTCGGCGATAATTGAATGATAAAATTTCCCGCGGTCGTTTTTCCATCCCTTCATATCTATTCATCCTTTCTGCCTGCCAATACCACACACAACATATCCAACACACCATTTAGTCGAGGCTTATAAAAAGGCTTTTAGACCCCCTGTGGGACCCATAAAGATGGCAGACCGACCTATACGGAGTTGTGTATTGGTAAAGTCTTGTTCACTCATCAGTGCTGGTCATTATGGATCTTATGGTGGAGAGGTAGACGAGGGCTTTCATAAGCTTTGCTAGTTCTCTCGTGGAGTGATTGTCAACCATCCCAGTGCGCGTCAACATCTAGCATACGTCCATTCAAATTCTTGGTCAAGGCTTTCCCTTTCCCGGCCTGTTATAGTAGTTCAGTATACTAGGTAGGTAGTATTTCAGTTGTACTGAACAACGAACTCGTCAACAAATTATGCTGTGAAGATAGATATTTGCAAAACATTTCTTGTCATGGGCATTACAAGTAATATGCGAATACACTGATTATAATTATACGTATTATTAGATGTTGTCAAGGTCTCATACATATTCCCTGATTCATAAAAAAACTGTTTTGGTATTCGTCACGTCAAAGCTTGTCAAGGAAGACAAGGTTGTAAGCCTACAATTTAAAGTTGGTTGAATGGGTGTTATCTATTCTAAATACATTTAAAGAAAACACAAGTGTATGTACGTAAAATAATTAATTAAATAATTGATCTCCCTGTCGCAAACACCGATGTTGAAACTACGGCGGTCTAAGATTAACTACTTTTTTGTTAACCCGTCATTCTTGAACATGGTTCAATTGCTCCTTTTAACCTATATCTACTAATTATGATGGCAATGGGGTATGTATACAGAATACATATATGTATTAACCACAGAACGATGCTTTAAAAGACTTTAATTATGTACACCATTTGTGTGTTAAAAAAAGTTTCTATGTGACGTATGAGGCCAGGATGGTGCTTGATTTTTAGGAGACGATAATTTCCATTAGAAATTATCGATCTACTTAATGCTTGTAACTATGAAAAAAGGATTTATTTTCATCTGATTGAAAAACATTTACGCTTCAAAACAAGTCTGTGTCATAAAATTCTACTCTCCACCACCGATATCACCAACACCAAATCAGATCCTGCCATTATGGAGGGAACTTTATATATTTGAAATAATCTTTTGGAAGAAAGGAAATATAATTGAAACCTATTATTTTTCTATTTTCATGATCAGTATTCAGAAAAATCATAACAATAGACTTCCAGAGGGAGCAGTAAAAACTAATTGCAGAATATTACACAATTTTGTTTATTAATTTGTATTAATTTCTTATTCAATTGTTGCATCTGCTATTATATGTAAACAAACAAAACTAATAAGACATTTTTCAAATTTTGTAAACGTTATACTTTACTTCAAAATAACATATACAGGTTTCAGTACCACTTAAACCATAATATTGGTATAAGTTAACTTAATATTGAAAAATTAAAATTCCCTAAGGATTTTAGATAATTTATTTTTATACACGTATTTCTTATAACATACTATTTTTAAAGCTGGTAAAGCTGGCGTAAGTAAAGTACGGGGGTTAAACTTATTTAGCTATAATATATGGGTGTTTTTCTTAAAAGTGTTACATTTTTGTTGGCGATAAAATGAAAGATTACAAAAATTTGATATTGTTTTGAATAAATTGCATTTTT
>JAYRBW010002809.1:0-13901 GCA_036023295.1 Invenusta paracnida | reverse complement strand
CAGATATTTTACCGCAACACAGGCTTTTCGTTTATTTTAATTACTCAACATGTTGCAAAGGGAGAACCACCTTTTTAATAGAATTCTTTCTGCTGTACACAAAAAATATTCTAGGTAATTCTAAATGCCCTCCTTGCACAAAGGGCTGCAATTACTGAAGTTCATTAATGCTTCCAATCTAAAGATTCCTAATACCAATGCATAATATAAAACTCATTAGCTCTCTTTCAATCCAAGAATAAGTTGTTAGTTAGTTCATCGCTATCCAAATAATATTCGATTTAGTAGAAACAACAAAGAGGACATTCAATACAATTGATACATTATCCTGTTCCATAAATAAATATTTGAGCATTTTAAATATGACTTATTTAAATATTTACTTTTTTCAATGTTAATGTTTTTGTTTTACTGAAGTTTATAATGATTTAATTAATTAATTAATTTCGAAAGATATTCGTCTTAATTATCACCTTATATAATGGATACATCGTAGTAAATATTTTTATACAGTTTGTAGCTATTACTTGTGTTAAAATATTTATTTTATAAGCAAAAAAATTGTAAACGAAACAAGTGAGGAAATGAATTTAAGAGATGAATTAAATGAAATAGTACAAGAAAATTGTTCATTTAAAGTCTAACTTATTAATATAGAGTATACAGTAATTATATCTACGTTATTTACAATGATCAAGCAACATACGTAAAGTAAATGTATATATTTTGAAAATGCAGAAACAATTTCTAATCAAAGTAATTCACTCACAATCCACCAAATTTTTGTAAAAGATAGGAATGTTTCACAGTCATTATTTCTTATAAATAAGACAGATAAAAGCACATTAACTTTTAAAATACTAAGCGAGTTTTAATTTCTTCTTAATATACAGAATTATGTGATTTAAACAAACTCACTTCGTATTTTAAAAGATAATGTGCTTTTATCTGTCTTATTTATGAGAAATAATGACTGTGAAACATTATATATACAGTATGAGCAAAATTATACGCTAAAACATTAAGGTATACTAATGACAACATAGTGCTATGTATAATTATACCATATACTTCAATATAAAATACTTTTATAAAATATAGAACTCGTAACTAATATTGTATTTTATTTTAAGTCAGACACACACACAGCGAATATTAAACTACTTATACCTATATTCGATCTACAATCGAAAATGAAATTTGAGATTAGTTTTTTGACTTCCGGATTAAAATGGAATATACAAACAGATGTTTAAATATACAGCCTATGATTTGCCTAGTGTACGAAGGAAGACCTCATTTTCCTTAATGATTAAATGTACAGGATGTAGTTTTATAAAGAAATCGATTGGTTCAAAGAAGAAGGAATCCGATTTGTTACAATTAAACATTTTATAATGTCTTCTTTTTTATCTATCTATCTATCTTCATATCTATTTACTCATATATGTATATATTGTATGTATAACAAAATGTAAATGTATCATGTCTCATTAAATAGTAGGTATATTTTTCTCTAATTGCTGTTTTCCATAGTTATAAATTTAACAGTCAATTAATTTAGCAATGTATATGATTAGAGTGTAGCTTGAGAGTTCAGACACTGTAAAAACACGAAAGAAATTAAAATGGAAGATGCAGAAAGCTGTAAACTGAACATGTCAACAAACTTTAGGTACATATGTATAGGTGTGTGTCCGTGTATGTATAAATTAAATCAAGGGTTATTAAAGATAAGATTATAGAATATTTTCATAAAATCTTTGAATAGTAACAAAATTCAAAATTACCGTAAAATAATTTTTATTTTTACATATTTGATTAAAATTAAAAGATATTTATTATAATATTAAATCAAACTATATACATATATTTATTATTTAAAACAATTATTATTCAAATAAAAATTTATATTAATATTTATTTTCTCTTAAACTGTTAGAGAGGGAAATTTAAAGTAAACACATATAAATATTGACTTATAAAGTTAACTTTTTTACACATAAGTAAAATTATTCGTAAATCTAAAAAACAATTCATATGCAAAATAGTTTGTACTATATACATACAATTATATTATAAAAATTTAGTTAAAACAATACTTATATTATATAAAAAGTCACACGAATATAACCACACATGTCTGTGTACATATAATGTTGACTGTGTTGTCCTTAATTAATACAGGTTTATCAGCCATCAACGACACATTTCAGAGTAATATCGGCGATTGCATTACAAAAGCGGCTTAAGCCACTGTGCGACGCAGTTAAATCAGTAATACATAGACACGCGTAATTCAACAATACCAATTCAGAGATACCGTTTCAAAAACGACAAAACTCAGTTCACACTGTTATTTTTTGTGTTTCATAAGAGACGAGCAATTATCAATTACGGCGTTTACATTTCAAATATACGAGTAAAAGTATACTTTCGTTCACTAATTCTAACTTTTTCTTAACTTGTTTAAATAAATTTTGAAATGCAATCAAATAAGTCAATTAATTAACTTGATTATTTAAAACAGATGAACAGGAGATGATGCTTTTTATTATGAAACAAATAAACTAAACTACAAAGGAATAAGATAAATGCAACAATAGACATTTTCGAAATAAAATTAAATACACGAATTTGTCCTCAGTAGTGAGCACATTCACGGGCACATTCACGCATGATCTTGAATAATGTAGGTACTCTTGCTGGATACAACGTGGGAAGTATGTTGTGGTTTTCTTGTACCACTCAATTGCCTTAACTGGAGTTAGAACATCAATTTTTATATTCTCCTAGCTGTGTTAGTGTGACCAGACGCTCTTGATATGGCAGCTCCAACATCATCGGTCGAACTTCGACTAATTGTGCTTTGAAGGCTGCCTTCCAAGTAAAAAGCATTTTCTGCAATATTCAGAAAGGGGCTGCATGCCGGGAGAGATCGAAATTCGTGATTCTGCCTCATGTTTGCTTCTTGTACATAACGATGACAAGTTGCATTATCGAACATGAAAGTCAGACCGACATCTCCAGCTACTTGGAAGGCACGCTCCATACAATTGATAAAACGGACATGATTTGTTACCCGATCGTAAACGTCTTGATGCAGTAAACCCCTCATATTGAAAATAGCGATTATGAGGGCAAAAGTAGGGTCCTTTCTTCCTCCAACAATTCGAACCGCTCGTTGGCCAGCAGCCGCCGTCCACGCGTCCTTCAGAGGTTGACATAAACGAACTCCCGCACGTCTTCCTCACCACCCATGTTCAGTATCCATTCTGCAAAATGTCTTCTTGCCAGTTTAACGTCTTCCCGATTTCGGTTTTGCTCGTTTGTCTCAAGCTTCTTCAAGATTATCAGCTGCCCGTTTAAAATCCTGCATATTGTGTTGACGCATACTTGCGGTTTTGGTGGTAACGCTATTTGAAGATACCTTTTTATTTGTATAAGCGTAAATTCTGGGTGGTCTTCAACTATTCTGACGCACTCTTCTCTCATTTCATCGTCCACTTCTATTTTATGAGCACCACCTTTTGACCGAACTACAACATCCTGTATTTGATGACGTCGGATGATTGACCAGGTGGTACCTCTTTTTATCCCCAAGACTCGGGCCACTTCCACGTAATCTTTACCATTTTCGTGCGATTGAATTATTCTGATTTTATCCTGCAGTGCTATTCTGGCACGCGGCATCGTGATTGATGCAATTGGTGTATAAAAGTGCCATAAATATATATGTACAATTAGGTATATATATATTATAGATATGATTTTTTAAGTTAATTTATAATTTCTATAGAAAATTATGTATGTGTATTAATTGTTATTTTGCTATAACGAATTTAAGTTATATATAACTTTTAAACAAGGAAGATATTGTACTAGGTTATATTTTGTTTAATAAGTTTATCAAAATGTACTATAGCGACTAATTTTTATAATATTCATTATCAATAGTAATTTATATCTCCCCTATTTTATACTTGTAATTTTTTTATTCAATATACAAAATAAGATTAAACTCCTTTATTAACATATTTACATATGCTGAAATATCGTCCGTAATTCATACATACATGCATTTATTTATACATATATGTATACTTGTCAATACTTAAATTGCAATAAAAGTAAAAAAAAAACTAAAATTAATACAAGTATAAATTTCCGGAGTTAAATTGTCCATACTTTTCACCTTTAAAATATATTTATCCGTACTTACTATCATTTGTACGCTTATTATGCAGCTTGAATTATTATCGTGGCCTTAGAATTGTACAGTATATTGCTAACTCGATCGTTGTTTATGCCTCTAGTTTTTCGGATAAACTATTATGTATTATGTAAACGCAGTCAATTTAGACAACTTATTTATAACACACTTATTCTTTCTCTTTCTTGGCAGAGATGACAGCCGACAATCGCCTCAAGGCCCGCGTTTACCACGAGCACGAGCTGGAGGCTCCATGCGGCACTTTGACCCTCGCGGAGACCAACCGTCCCTATGAGTTCCTCATTCCGAGCGGCGAGCAAAGGAGAGGAGGAGCTGTACCTCCCCATCGATTGGAATCTCTCCAGAGCACCACCTACAGTGACAAATCCTACCAGACACTCGGTCCGTTTATCCCGGTGACGGACATGCCCGGTAGAGCTGGCTCTCCACACCGCAAGAATTCTCTCGGAGGATGGATTGGCCGAGCACCGCAAACACCTAAACTTCCAGGGTCGGACCGGCGACAGGGGTTCGAACATGTGATCTCGCCACCGCCTCCCCGATACAACTCGGAATCCAATCTTGCCTTGGGAACTGAGAGGGGTGATGATAAAGCTAAAGATGGTGTTAGTGGTGGCGGTAAGGGAGAGCGCTATGAGAATTTTGTGGTGACAGATCAGTATAAGAAACAGCAGAGATCCATGTATATGTGCACCAAGTCGTTTCCTCATACCCAAGCCAGCTATGTATAGTCGCTTTGTACATATATCACTGTATTAAGAGTTTCCTAAAACAACATATACGGCAACATATAGCTTTTTATAGCCTTTTATACAAATTGTTTATAATATTTTTGGTTCAAATATTTTATTTATATAAATTATACTGTTTAAATGGATTAACTCTGTGTAAAAATATTGTACATATTTAGCATACTCGTCAATATTGTAATCTAAACAATTAATAATACATGCCATTGGTTATATTAAATCAATTTTAAGAAAGTGAGCTGTCATGAAATTTCCTACTGAAACTAGGTTCTAAAAGTATTTATTGCACAGCTTTCCAATACTGAAATAAATTTAACAAAAAATGTGTCAATCTTTACATTCAATATTTCACATAAATGGCTAATGTTTAGCACTCTTTTGTACTACAAAGATACTACAATTTTTAGGGAAACATTTTATCATCAATTAGATTATATTTGTGATTTTTTCTCATTCATATACGTATTATTAAATAAATATATATAATAGCATGAATAGTAACTACATTTATAAAAATGATGATAATGAGTAATGTTGTGAAGTAACAAAATTAAGTTTACTACTAATGTCAAAACTATTATTTTTTCTTCTATAAAATTAAGTTATTGAATTTGAAATTATAAAATGCGAAATAAAACTGCAGTATTTTATTGAAATATTCTTCTATTAAAATAGCAGGAGCCAATAACGCATTATGTAATAGTTTTTTTTTTAAATGGTTATATTCGGACGGTCATATACAATCGATAATAAAGAAAATTTTCTTAAATTTCAGATTCCTTTTTTCATGAAATGTCCAATTGGCTAAGCATTAAGATCTATGATATTATATGAAATATTATTTAACTACACATAATAAATTATACCTGAAATTTACAGAGTTAGCATTTAACAATTAATATAACTCACGTCATACAAATTTTTTTATATGAAGTAATTCTTATCACCTTGTATATAATATTAAAACTTGTTAACTCACAAAATCTATAGTTAACCTACTTGAAAAATGCTTTAGCAGAATTTCTGTGTCCGTATTATACATAACTGAAGCATGTTCTTGTAATTACGTAAATTATTAATTTTGAAAAATTATACCTAGACCTACATATTAAATATTTGAAACTGAATCATTGAATGTTACTTAATTTTCTCAATAATCAATTACGACTCAATTAAATGGAGGTAAATTTAATACCATAATTTTTTTTTATAATTTGGATTATTGCTTAATTGTTTTTGCATTACAATTTTAAATTCCAAACATTAATTTAATATATTCAGTCTATCAGTAATTTAATGTGATGTAATGTATTTTAATGTGTATTTATAAAAATAAATAAATAAATATAAAATGACATTATTATTTATGATTTGTAAAGACACTTGAATTAAACTTATTTATTTTGAAATTAATTACAATAAAGAGAGTACTTATTTAGTATTGAATGACATGTACAGTTGTTTCCATATTCAAATAATTTAAAATTATAATGAGTATTATAAAATGAATGTGAAGTTTACAAAAAACAATACTTTCTATAAAAATAATTATTTATAAATTATATTTTGTAGATTCTTTAGGCGCAAACATATTGTATGTTATATTAGAAACAACGAAAGCCTCAATTTAATAAAAAGCAGCATATAATGTAGCTTTATTTCATAATTAAGTTCTTTGAGATGTGAAGAAAGAGTTTTTATTTTTGAAAACAAAATTCCTGGTAAGGCCTTGAAAGGGGATAGTGTTCGGAATCCCGGCACATTCGCGAATATCAATTAAAATTGGAATCAAATTTCACTTGATGAAAACATGTCACGAGGTTATGACAGGAAAAAGGGGGTGGAGAGGGGGTTATTAAAACAAAAGCATTCATTTCTTCTTCCCAATCGACATCTTGTCGGTATAAGTCTACATCTTCGCAATTCTCTGGCTGTAGCATATAACCACAATTTTGTCAATCAAAACTTTGATGATCTTTAGACAATCGATTTGAGAGAAGCGGTCGACTATGTCACATCTAATTGCCCTTCTTTCTTATCTACTTGTATAGAAACTCGTTGGCTTCACTCGGAGCGCACACTTTCGCCTTTATATCTCGCCATTTATATTTTCTTTAACTTAAATATATGTATATAGCTCTAAAATAGCCACAGTAACATATTTGCTTTCTAACTTCAGTGTAAAAAGTGAAACTCAAATTTTCAATTTTTAGCGTTTCAGTTCAGTAAGGATATCGTCTTCTACCTTTCCTCTCTTATGTTCCGCTAAGTCGTTCTATTCTTCACCTTTCTTTTTTCTTTATCTGGCGCAAGAAGACTTCGGTTTTAAACTTTTAAACTAAAAATTATGGATCTGCTACTCACTCAGTAAGTCACTAACATCTATTGAAAGCATGTAATTCTTAGTTTTATTTCATTTGAAACTATATATTTATATAAAGAAAGCGAATAAAATATATATCTAAGAAAGTTAGATAGTATACCGAAGTAAGACATCAATGTTAGTCAAATATTCACTCACATTTTTGACTGTTGATATTAATTTTCAATATATGGATATGTGCATTTTCTATAATTCAGTAAGATGTCATGAGCTTTTAACTAAATGATTTTCCTTTAAAACCAGTAATTTATTTTGAATATAGTAAATAATACAAAGATAATATTTTCTTATCAACTTCCTTAAATTGTGTAGGTGCTTATATATAAAACTATTTTGAAAATTAATATAATATGCTTAAAAGAAAACTTTTATTAAGCTTTATATACAATTATACAGATTTGTTAAAATAAGGTTCCTATAAATATAAATAACTAAATGAAAAGAAATTTTTGAAATTCATAGATAAGCCATTATACAATAATATTTTGTTCATTATTCTTCTCCTTAAATAAAAGTGACAATCTGTTTCGAGCTTCGGTTTGCATTTCCGTTGTTATTTTAACTATATGGGGAATTTATTATAACTGCTTATAATCTTTTCTAACTTCGCCCTTTCCTTGTATCCAACTCTCTCCCATTCTCAACTGTCAAAACTAAGAGGAATGATCTATCTTCACTATGTGTATGCTATTATTATATACACAGGATTGACTAACTCGACAATCCCTTCAATTTGTGAAAATCTAGATGGCTATTAAAAATAGAATAAAAGATAATATTGTATTTATTTTAAAAAAAATAGGAAATACATAGAAACAAATAATCAGTTTAACTATATAAATATAGAGAGAGATATTATAAAAAAACATTTTGTTCCAAACATATTCCGGAAATCAATTGGTTCTTCTATAAGCGTCTTCCTTTTTCTCTAAGGAAGTCATTGATTTACAAAAATGTCCAAATTAACCAATAAACCTTCTTCTGTTGTCTTTTAGTGTAATTCTCACTGTCTGTGACATATACATATATGAGTAAATAAATTAAATATATATATTATTATTATTAATGTGTATAATATATCTATATAAATATAGATGACGACTTCTCCTATAACAGTTTCAACCATCGCTTCACGCCTGCGGCCATCGGTCTAATTTAACTTTCTGGCGACGTAAGCACGTGACTTAAAGACTTTCTTTTAGTTCACTATGCGCATTTTGCATCCCTCCGTTTAAATTATACAATACCAGAAAAGGTAACTATAGACTCTACGGAGGTTTACTCACTCTCCAATGAAGCGAACAAAACGGACTTATTAATTTGCGCATCGGAAATCCTGTCAAAATTAATTGATTTAGTTTCTGAAACGGAAGTAACAGAAGTTTTTAGGTTTTTATATCTACACCCTAAATCTGTCATGTCTCTTACTATTTCAGTTTGCTCCAGGATTAAAAATTATAAATATTGGAAAAGAAATATTTTGTTTAATTTAATTTAATTTAACTTAATGGAAATATATGCTTAACAAGAATATTTTAGCTTAACAGTATATAGAACACCCATAGTTAGTATTTTATTTAAATATATATTATTGTTATGCTTAATTCCAATGATAGTACGATAAAAAGTTTTATGCATAACTTAAACAGTTTATTAAATTAAATCATATTAAATGAAGCAGATGTGTTCTTATACATCTAGAAAACTAAATAGCTGAAACTCCTTGGACCATAAATATAGTTCAAATGTAATTGTTATGCCCCATGCGTAGAGATTTAGGCTATATCTAGGTATAAGTCCAATTCATTCTTTATTCTCTGCAAATTATTAAAATGGGAATACTTATTAAAGAAATTATTCGGTATAATTTATGTAATAGGTTAGTTTTAATTAATCAAAGAAGCGAATGTATAGGTATAAGTCATCAATTTTTATAATAAACAGTGTAAGAATATAAAAGTAAAAAATTCAACATAATTAATGATAACTGAAATATTTGTAGTAAAGTCATTAATTCGACAATTCCATTTTATTAAAATGTATCATAAGTTAAATATAAAACTTGGATGAGATTCACAATATTTTAAAGTATTCAAGCATTTATATTTGTAAGCTATTTACGTACATATACTCGTATAAAATAAATAAATGTAAATAGATTAAAACATTTCAACAATATTTATTGCTGTATACGCAGTGCCACAGTAAACAGCAGCACAATTATAAAAAATCTTACTGGATTTTTGAATTAAACAATAAGAATATAAATTCATTACAACATAACTCAAATATCCAGACGTAAACATACTTCAATTATTAATGTTTTAATACATTCTTTATATACTCAATAATTTTGTAATGATGATTTTGTTGTGAATATGAACGTTTGCTAGAAAAAAAAACTCTTTAAAAATGATTCCTTTAGTATATTAGTTGTGAATCTTGGTATTTAAAATGTAAATTCATTTCCAGTTAAATACAGTTCTTCATAGTTTTATACGGTCCTTGGTAGGATCGTTAAACTAACTCTAAACTGCATCTGCTATTTTTTAAGGAGTAGCATCTTACATCAACAATGGCTCAATTGCTCCAGACATGCCCTATTAGCAGAAATGGTCCTCTGTAATTGCAGGATGAGTTTCTTGCTTTGCTTTCTCTTAGGGCATGTCTCGACACCTTGACTATGCCATCTTGATTACAACCTCTTGTCGTTCCTATGCGGAAAAGATGAACTGGAATTGTAAACGGCCTAAACTGAACTGGCAGACTGGCTGATGGTGTCGCAACCGGAGAGGCTATCAGAGATGTCTTCATTTCTCATCAAGAGAAACACTTTTTCAACTAAAGGTTCCACTATTATTATATATGTATGTTTATTGTTTTTTGTAGAATGTTTTTGACAGTGGTCCGCAAACTTTTCAGTACTACTGGCAAAAATAATATTGTTTGGACCACAACCGGTCACCTCCTTTATAACCAACAAAATAGTCAATATAATTTTAAGATTACATATTTTACATTTACAAATACAGAATTGTAACCAATAAAACAGTAAATATAATCTTAAGATTAAATTGGTTACGTTTACAAATACAGAATTGTAACCAATAAAACAGTAAATATAATCTTAAGATTAATGATTTTTATTAGTCCAACTCAGTGTGATGGGCATGATTGAATAGCATTCGAAAGTTTTTCGAAATTTGGACTAAAATTTGTGTCAGCTGCTTTGATCAACTCAGAAGTGTGCTGATTAGTCAGTTTATTTCGATACTTGTTTTGACATACACCAAAGACGAAAATGTCAATTCAAACTTCTATTCAAATTTGGATTATAAAAAACATTCCTAGTTACAAATATTAGAACATTGGTCAGAATTATATGATATTATCTTTCATAGCCAATTAATTAAAGAGAGTTGCAGTTCAATATGTGAATTTCGCAAATATCTGTTCAAATTTGCTTTTATTATTTTTGGATTCCAAAAACTTCATTTAATTATGATACAATTGGTTTTAAATTGGACTATATATACTATACTGATATTATACAAATACAAAAAAGACATTTATTGTGATTCATTCTAATCCAAGGATACATTATGTAAGTTATAAACGATATTATGTGATAGTTGATTAATGATTTTCTTAAAATGAATAACTGAGTCAAAACGTATAGCTCTATTTATTTTATTGAAACATTTAAAGAAATGGGAATATAAAATGATTCCTGCATTGCAATTACATAACTAAAAATAAGGTTTCCCTTATTGCTTATTCCTATAGGTTTTTCCATGAAATACAGACGGATGGAAGAACAAATTCGTTGAAATTAAATCAAATAGAGACAACTGAGACTTGAATTTTAAAATAACATATTTTATCAGGTTAGGTGTTAAGAAGACGTCTAGGGATATATCACATGCGCCATAGGCCTTAGCGTACTAATTTGATGTTAATTAGCTGATGTTATATATTTATTCTAGCAGCAGTTCTAGATTAATGCAAATATAACTGTAAACAAAATGTAATGATCTAAAGTACCTATATAAACATTTTATACTGCAACCTGTGTGCCGCGATAAAATTCTTAAAATAAACTATTTATTTTAAATAGATCATGTTGAATACATAAAAGAAAAATAAGTTGTTATATATTTTCATGCAGATACTTACGCACATAAAAAAACGTTATAATTTTATGATCCCCTGGACGTTCAAGTCAATTACTGACATAAGGGGATAGGCACATTTTCGTAATTTTACGCATACGTCTTAATAGATAAAATAAAAAAGAACACTTGTCAGGCATTAAGGTATATTGTAAAAAAATATTTTATTTATATAATGAAAAGACTTACATAAATTAGTCATCAAATATGTATTTATATGTTAATTATAAATATATACAAACTAATCGTTAACTAAAGGAAATAAGTTTGATCCTCCAAAAGCGACATCGCAATTTACCCCTGTTATATAAAACAATTAGTTTAGATATTTTTGTAGTTGATTACTCGAAAATATATAATTAGTGTGCATTTAGAGTTATATCTATCGGACAGAATAGGACAATTAATCATGTTAGATACTAATCTTCGGCATGTAATTTGATTTAAATAAACAGTGCGCCTCAGCAGTCAGCACTATTATCTAATAGGTGTCAAGAGAGAGTCTTAAATTATTTTACCTATAAGACAAAAAACCTTTATTTCCGGCAATTAAAAGGGAAGATCATGAATCATTGTTCTAAATATTAATTAATATTGTGTAGAATTAAAACCTATAGGTAGGTACCTATACATAGGTATATACCTATACTCAAATTGGTTCATTACATTTAGCGATACATTTTTTAGAAAAGTTTTCTTCAAATGATGTGCATAATCAGTATACGCAATATTGACATTGATATTTATCAAACATGTAAGTATTAAATTTATCATTTTTAGTGTGTTTATAATGTTAATATTTGATGTGGCCTGAACCAATTTCTTATTGCCGGCCTTATTGATAGTTGATTAGACAAAACAACAGTCTTTTTAAATTCAAATTTAAACCGTTTCTATATTTGATCTGACCTCGGCGTATTAGCTCTGTTTATATTTCTATGGGAAAATCTTATACTAACAGTCCCGATCAATGATTTAGCATATTAAAAAAAACACGTTTTTCTAATAAATTGAGTATATATGTAATAAAATGTAATAAAACCATTAAAACATCTTAAAAAATATGATAATATGTTACAAATATGATACTATGTTACTAATATGATAGCTCAGTCAGATAAAATGCAAAATGTACTATGACAAAATGGAGAATTTTAAAAAATTATGCTAAATCATTGACCGGGACTGTATATACAAAATTGCAAAAATGTTATCTGCACCATAGACTAATAAAACAAAAAATTCTTGTTACTTTCATGTATATCGCGCTGTAAATTTTCATCTAAAATAAAATCGTTTTATTTTCATAAATTTCATATAAATGGCCGGTTACAAAAAGAAGTTGACTGTAAAATAGAATGTATTGTTTGTGCATTATGCATATATGCCATATAAATGTAGGTATCTAGCACTGTTTTCCCAAATAAACTGTTTAATTGCAGTCGTTTCTAAAACGTTGTTTTAGAAAAGCTAGGCGCGTATCTCCCAAGTGTAAGTATTTAACTGCAGTATACAGAATCAATAAAGGTGAAATCTTTGTTTAATTACTCTATATCGATATACACTATCTAACCACCAATTATATCTTGATGTATATATACATAAACAGCTAAAGTTTTTTCCTGCTTCCGAATATAAATTGATTTTAAATCTCATTTATGCATTGATATTTCGAATTTTAAATGATTTCACTCTCATAAAAAATTGAGCTGATATGTTAAATTGAGACTATACGCCATGTTTTATTTCGTTGTGTACCTTAAAAGGTGTTATATTTATTTATTTAAAATGTGAGCTGTTATTGTTCAATACATATTTAGTGATATTACTTATGTGTTCTTTTGAATATATACTCAAAAAGAGGTTTATTATGAAGTCATTATGTAGGAAAAAATATGGTGTGCTGATACTAGGTATATATTTAGGGTAAGACGGGGTGATACGGCCTAGGGGTGATATGGACCTTTTTATGATCAATTTTAAAAGACACATTATTCAATAAATACATTTAAATGCTTAAAGTAATGGCTAAACTCATAATTAATAGCATTTTATTTAGTGAAAGTTAAACCAAATTTAGTAGGAACTGCTAATTAAATAATTGCATAAATGACATTAATGATTTACTAATAGGATGTTTTTTATATTACTGAAATCAATAATTCATGTGTTTAAAACATTGAAATAATACACATTTCTGTATACAAGGCCTTTGTGTAGGGGTGATACGGTCATTTTTGTCTAATTTTATAAAACCGGTATCTCTTTACTTTTGTCTCATATACTGAACACTCTAACTATTTATATTAAAAGCAGACAATATTGCCTACAATACATACAAGTAATATGTAGTTATATATGCA